>DWPA01002672.1:0-15369 GCA_018251375.1 Calpodes ethlius
TGGTAGAGGACGCATTGAATTCGCTCGCCGGTCGTACGCTGATATTTTATAATGCTCAGTAAATATTACATTTAAAATCAGGTTAATCAATTCCTTGTTTACCTAACCATTAATGGCTTCGCTGTATGTGATAGATAAACAACTAACATGGAATACTAATTGACATATTTGTATGGATTAGATTAAAATCATTGGTATAAATAAATTTTCTTTGGTTACCATGTCATTCACAGCATTCATCCTCCTAAAATCATTGCCTCACCCATCGCCGTATCTCCTCCTCATTGATTAAGCACTTTCTTTAACATGGGACAGTGTGTGACATAAAGACGAAAGTGTGTCTGTTTATTTGTTTGTTTCTCCTTCTCTCACGACGCAACCGAGAGTCGCTTTGAAATAATTTTTGGTTTGGAAATAGTAGGGAGGACGACGAGTACTATAACTTTTTACCGCGAATACATTCAAGTAAGCCAGTGGCCAAATTCAAGTAAGTGTCTAATAACAAAGCATTGCCTAGCAACTAGCGAAAGAAGGGAACCGACAACCTTTTTATTGGCGTCCTATTTACCCACGCGGGTGAAGTCGTTGTTACCATGTAGTATATATGTAATGTAAGTAGTATTGTTTGCTACAGTCACACTACTTCACAAAGCTGTCGAACGGTCCCCGAAGACTATTAAAGCGTGAGATACAACATCAAATATTCACGTATTTGTGCTCCGCCATTAGCCCCAGTAACAGGTAGACTATACACGAATTTGGTAATTTGTAGCCTAAAGCGGGCCCGAAGCTTTAAATGCACCTCGAGCTAACTTTCATGGAGGTGTTCGAAGTTCAAAGATGCATTGTAACTTTTGAATGGCAAAGTTAAAATAGAATTATTATTTGGACATGCATGTAAACATTTATACTAATATTGTATTTTGTATGTATTTTATTTTATTCATTTATATTTATGTACGTTGTTACATCATGAACTAGGGTATACGAATGTAAAAACTTAATGCTTCATGACAGTAACTGAGCCTTTTCTATTACAGAGAAAGTAAGATAGACGCAAAGACACTCATAATGATGATATATACCTATATAAAATCATTTCTAGTGTTAGTTGTTTATTTTTTCACGGCTCCATGGATCACCGCTAAAGGCGCTAAGTTTTATTTTTTTGTAATTAGAAAGTTAAGAAGCTGGAGTGTGACATCGCACATGTGACATTTTTTTATTTAACTGCACTCTTGCGAAATAGGGGCCTGGTCACATACAAAAAAATAAGTAATTGTCAGGGCAAATAATTACGAACCTTTAATAATTATTAATCTCTTTTTATATGTCACCATCTTCACCCAAACCATTTTCATCAAACATAGACATCATGTATACAAATGAAACAAGACGAATAAGGCCCAAAATCGCGCATTTAAAAGCAATAAAAAGGTTGTCGATTCCATTATATCACTGGTTGCGAGGCAACGCTTTGTTAACAGCAAAATAAAAAAAAATATTTCTTTTTGCTGAAATAAACATCGTAATGGATCTTTCCACAGAAATGAGATGGTTTTCGTAGTAATAAGTAGCCTATAGTACTCGTCGTCTTTCCAACTAACTTCAAACCAAAAACATACCATAACGACGGCGTGAAAGAAGGACAAACAAACACACTTTTGTATTTATAATATGAGTATGGATTATGTATAGACAGTAACCCTAGTCTAAATAAATAATTCATTCATTTCTAAAACAAGACTGAACCGGCAGCCCTAACTCAAGTCAGAACCCTCTGAGTATTTATTTGCTCTTAACATTGATTGACTGCAATAGACAAACCCAACCGAGTATTCATACACAACTTACAAAACTTCCTGAGCGCCCTGTAACTCACAGTGTTTATATTAACTGTATTATTATCATGAATTACTACACTTACAGAAGTATCTCAGCACAGTTATATTACGACACTAGGAGCGGCTGTTCCACACCAATATCAAGGGGACTCGAATAACATGTCATAATAATTCGCGACAAGTGTTACGTATGTGCGCCGGGCGTGACCTGCCCACTCACGGGACTTTATGGTGTTTGGAAACGCGTCGTTTTTGATATATTTGCATGTATTAGGTACACGTTTGCTTAAAATATTTCACTTATAAATACAGTATTTAGGAGAAGGGAAAGAAAATTTAAATTATGCATGGATGCAGAAAGGTATTATAGTCCGTATGAGCTGAAGTGAATTTTAACTTTTATTCATCCTTTTCAATCGCCTTCGAAAAATAACAATTATTTATGTCATTCTCTTACATAATGTGATATACATTTCTCGTTGCTAATTTAATAGTCAGTTACTAATTTAAAATACTCAAAAGGCTTTTATTGTGTTAGTGTACTAAAGAAAAAAATGGCTATGATTTTTCTCATTGAGAAGTTTCCTCGGTTTGAGTCAACCCTAAGAATCAGATCAAGCTTATACTAATATTTATTGTCATAAGACCTAAAACAATACATAAAATACAACTTTTAAAGATAAGAGGAAGTCATTTTAATTTTTTATTATTGGACCACATAAACATTGCAAGTTTAACGAAAGCTTGTAAAGATCGAATATACAAGAAAATAGTGGTATGTTTACTACGAAAGAAACAAATACTTTTAAGGCAAGGTTTTTTTAAACCATAATAATAATACCACAGAGAAGCGAATGATTATAGAGTAGAAAGAGTAAAAGTAGAAGAAAGATTCAAAGTACTCGAGCATAAATATTGTTGCTCTTGAAGTGGAAATATTCGTAGCACTCTTATTCTACTAAAATAAAATTCTTATTTGAGTGTAAAATTACGACGACAAATTTGAACGTTTTTTTTTCACAACCTTTTTTTGGCTTGCGCACGTTTTGTGGCTTTGTCGTATAGACTGAAACTTATTCGTTTAATGTGTGTTATTGACCTTTTTGTTAATTAGAACTTGTATGAGTAATATCTATATATCTATCTATCAGCTTTTAAAGGTCCTCTGCTGGACATACGCCTCCCCTAATTTGCAAAAAATAGCCCGCTCCTGAGCCTTTTAAATCCAGCGCATACCCGCCGTCTTCTTTATGTCTTCAGTCCATCTGGTTGCAGGCGACCTACACTATACACATATCACTGTTTGTGTCACGAAAAATATTATTTTAGTTTCTGATTGCAAGGAACAAAGAAGCTGTTTTCGAATACATACGATAACATCATTTTCAGCGGTTATTATCATAACGTTGATTCGTATGTCATGAGCAATGACGTAGTGTCAGCTCAAATTTGCTTCCAACTAAAAAGCCATTTATTTACAGGGAACAAGATAAACTGAGCGGACGTGGCGGCTCGCAAAAACACGTTACTGAAACTGAATAGAAATGCATATTACAATTATTAATACTAACTTACAAAATATATGGTCGCTAGTATAAGGTTTCCTATGTTAGCAACAGACAAACGATCAGACAAGCCACAACACCTAACCGGTCTTTGTCCTGCATATGCTGATGTATCATTGATGTTTCAGTCTCACATGTTTTAGCGTTAGTGGTAACAGCTGCGCCTAAATGGGCCTTAATTAACGCGTTAAAAGTTCTTACTAAAATTAGTGGAGGTTTATACAAAAAAAATCTCAATAATTTATGAGTCGGCTAGAGCGTTAATTAACCCGTTAAGTTAATAAAACTTGAAAGAAAATATATTATAAGTATATTTCCCGCGATATATATTTCCAGGCAGTATTTTTAAACGAAGGAGCATTTTATTTTGTACTTTCGGAATTAAACGAATTTGTTTCGTTAATAATTGCCTTAAATTGTGAAGATTGTCTTTGACTCGAAGATGGATGGACTATGTTAAGTTAAGTTAACAAATTCATAATTCAAAATCTACAACACTTAAAGTCATCTATTTGCTACTATTTTATTACTGTTTAGCTTCTAGGTACTCAAATAAACGTATAAACAAACATACTGACATTTGTTTGTATTAATATGTAAAGGCCGATATGGCCAACAGCAACAGCCAATTAAAAAATACATACTCATCTTCACATATAGGTATATAGTATTAGTATGGATGCTAGGACGTAAGAACAATAAGTTATTTATTAGCTGTTATCTATCGACCTTTCCTCTTCACCATAATAATTTCAATGAAATCCGAATAAATACATAGCAAAAATATTGACGGAAATTCCGATAGACACAGGTATTTGGTGAGATTAAAATCCTTACTAATTCAATATCGGATATCACAATGACGAGATGGTTATACGAATTCCGAGTTCGAACGTGCACGAAAAAACTTATGAAAAACAATATGAACATTTTTGTTACTTATTACAAGGTTTTGTTACGAGGTTGTGTTGCCTACAGACAAACAACGCAGAGCGTAAACCAATGAAGAAACATGAAACTGAGCAGAAAGATTCCTTGAACACTGCGAGGGAGATCTAAGATAGAATTCAAGGGAAGAAAAGGGAAAAAGAAGAATTAAGGGGAGAACTAAAGAGGGTAAAATAAAGACTGAAAGATTGTATGACAATAAAAATCATATATCGCGGATGAAATCACCTGGCTCGTACAAATAATAAAAGTATAACGTGATCAAATATTCATATAGGATATTTTTTATTTCATATAGGTACACTACTTCACTTTTTATCAATAAAAAATGCAAATATTTTTTTTTGGAATTGTCTATTTATTTGTCTGTTTAAGCTTCACGCGAATTCTATTGAATACATTTGGATGATATTTGACACTTTTGTAGCTTATACCCCGGAAATGGTTTTAGAGTATTTTTCGTTTATTTCAATGAAAAGATTAATTATTAATGGGAGTATTATCTGTGAAATATCGTAATGTTTTGACTTACAAACTTCATATTCAAGTAATCATTTATCGACATGATGGTTAATAACTATTGCTAGGGCCTAGTAGGTAATTACCAAAATGTATAAGAGAAAAAACAGGCTATAATTTTTAAACATTTCCTTATCCCGATATAATTGGCTTCCTTGTCTGTTCTATAGGCATATTTTACTAAAAAACTAATCTTCTTAATTCGTAACAAAATCTCATGATTTTTAATGTTAATGTTAATATTGTTGTTTTTTTTTACATTTTGTTCCCTAATTGGATTGGACATTAACCTTTTTAGCTAAGAAGATGCGCGAGTCTTTCTGTGACCCGCAAATAGATTAAAGCCAGGTTATTGATTCGTGAAGAAGTCTTAAAAAAAGGTTATATCAAAGCGCCTGATGTAGGTACTGATGTCACAATCCGTAGGAGGAAGGAAGCCATATTGAGGGAGAATCCGTGCAACGATACATCAATGAAAATTCCTCAGATATTATTCTCTTTGTTCCAGATCTACATATTTTATTTCACGACATGTCACATTACTTCGAAATAAATTTTTAAAATGCTGTATTGTCTGTTAACGCGGAAATAACAGAAAGATAAAGATAATTTACGTGCAGAAAGATATCTCAGACGTTTTAATTGGGTTGCTCGAAAAATTACGAAAATGTACATTTTAGGAAAATAATCTTACATTTTGTAACGCGGTACGTTAAATTATTTTCATAAATTTTATTGTGTGCGTGTTTTTTTTCATTTATTTATATTATTCTAAATTAAAAATTAAAACAGCATTACAAATTCTTTAGATTACTTTTACGTAAATAGGTACCGATGCAAACAATCTAACTGAAAATATTCACATTAATTAAAAGTTTTAGAATTTTGTGTAAATAAGTCCAGGCTTATAAAAAAAGTCTAATTATTACTTCTTTACCGAAAACGTTAGCTCTATTTGAACTTTTCCTTAATTTCGAAATGTAAACTTTTATAAAATGATATTTCAAACATTAATTTTGATAGACAATTCACAAAAATAATACTTGGCCACAAAAAGCTTTTGAGTACCTAAAGTATCTGAATAATTAATATTATGAATTTAATTATTATAAATTCATAGTTCGATCCAAATATACGAATTGTGAATATTGCAATAATTATAATAATCATCGTATTCCGTCATTATATGAGTTTAAAACCAGAATGTTAAACGAATTATAATCAAAACCATGTTGAATATCACCGTTCAACTCAATTGAATAATGCTGCTACTATATATGTATTTATAGTGTAAAATTTTAAGCGTTTATATAAATTGCTTTGTTAGTATGTTTGTTTAGAACAAATATTATAAGTATAATAAGAACAACTTCCTTGTCATCTTTCTTCTTCTTGTCATATATAAAAATGAATGTTTGTCTGTGTGTCCTTTATAGAATCGTAAACGATACATTTAATCATGTGATGATCTATATAAAAGTTGTTGTGAATGAGCCCACGATCGTTTCCAAGTTGGTACGACCAATTTTCGACAGGTGGCGCCACTGTCATTTCAATTAATTTCATATATTTCCGTGACAGCTCTTGTTGGCGTAGCAACGCGCGCAGGATTTAGCTAGTATAAATAACGATAACAATACATCTTTTGACAAGTATGACCTGATATTTTATTCAAGAATCGCTACACATGGGAGAACGCCTCAAAGGTGAATAGCACTCTTACAATAGTTTTTGCAATTTAAAAACATATTGTTACTATTAATATTGTCATTTATGTTTGTTGACTTTATAGGACTGATATTAAGGTGCCTTTTAACTTATTTTTTTTAATTTTGTTAAACTGAACATGATCACAATTAAACAAGGGAAAAAGACGTGTGAAGCCGATTGAGATACTTCAAACAAAATCCCGATAGACCAACACAAATATTTTAAATTCTTCTATCTTTTTCCACGCACACATAGATTCTAGTTATAATATTTAAAAAATGATAACCCAAACTTTCGCGCTCGCTCTAGTATTATTTCCCAACAACTTTTAAGTAACATATACGGATAATGCTCGTATAATAATGGACGGTGGCGTGTAAATGGCGCCATACATCACGCGGCACGCGCTCCGAGTGAGGTCTTATTTCACTGGCCGTCTCCTGAGTAACCCTTTTAAGTAACAGAGAACTTTATTTGAAAGTAACGCTTGATATTTTCAGTCTTTGTTCTGACTTCACTTCAACCTATTACGAGAGATGAAATTCAACCTCGATGCCTTTACTTTCCGTATCTACTATAATTATCTAACGATAAATGAGACTGATAATTCAACGTATCGATACTAATATTATAAATACGAAAGTGTGTTTGTTTGTTTGTTCGTCCTTCTTTCACGGCGCAATGGAGCGTCGCAATCGTATGATAAGGTTAAGTAAGGTATGGTTAAGACATAGAGAAGGACGACGAGCTACTTTTTACCGCAAAAGTACATTTAATTTTGTAGAAAGATCCATTACGATGTAGTCGTATAATTTTCATATCATATCATACTTCTGTCAAATTATGGGAAGTGTATTAACCAAGCGTAGCTTGGCAACCTTTGGTAGAAAGGAATCGACAACCTTTTTATTGCTGTTCTTTTCACACGGCGGAACTGCGCACAACATCTAGTAGTCAGATACACAGAAGCAGTCAATCTCATTCAACTACGGAAGGCGCTTTCTATTTCAAGGTCATACGATCACTTTGTAAATGTACCAACCGCCAGACTAGAAGCACTTCCATTATCGTATTTTCTTACACTATTAGTATGTCGTCTTGAATGAAGTTTCTTAATGCGGGATGCAGTAGGAGTGAATTGGTACAAACCGTGTACTATCATGGAAATCGGTATGTAACATATTTTTTTCTTTTATAGGATTGGGAGTAAACATAGATTGTCAAGGACTAGACCGAGATATGTATACCTACGCAATATTCGTCAGTACATACTTCATGTATTTCTAATAGGTGCTTACGGCAATCTTCGTCGTCCTATTTCTATATTTGACATCAGCGCTATATGTTCTTTTCTTATATTTTCCGTGTTAGCTTTTACACTGACTCCCTTATCTTTAATATCGTTAACATTATTTATCTTATCTTTAGCCGTATTCATCCCTTTATACATCGGTATTCATATCCATCACTCATTTCATGGCGTGTAATTGTCTCACGGTAGGTCTTACTAAGGATTTGTGAATTGTACCTACTCTTTAACATGTAAAAAAAATATGACACAAGTTGTGGCATACATAAGGCAATTTCATACAAAAATTATTAACTAGTTGGTTCCCGCAGCTTCGCACGCGTGGAAGAAAAGACCAGCAATAAAAATATTGTTTTTGTCTATAATTGATTGCTAGGCAATGTTTTATTGTTAATAAACATTTCCTTTAATTTTGTTAAAATATACATCGTATGGATCTTTCAACAGATTGAGAGGTTATTTTGTGATAAAAATAGCCTAAACTCTTCATCCTACCAACTATCTTCAGACTAAAAATCATGCCATAACTATGCTCCGTTGAGGTGTCAAAGAAGGACAAACAAACAAACACACTTTCTCGTTTATAATATTAGTATGGATATATATATACGAAAAGGTCTTATCTACAATTCAACCGAAAATTATTTATGACCGTTTAAGTATTTTATAAAACATACGGACCCCCTCAAATAGTCCGTTAAATGAGTACCATCCACGGAATCTAGATGGTAATATTTCGTTGGTTTGGCCTTAATTACTAGCAGCGGTTGAAACTGCAGCTGAAAATGAGAACCCAAAAAAGCAGGCACTGTAAAAAGCAGGTGCGGCGGCATTAGCGCCGGTAAGTGCCGACATTTTGATTTATACGCGAGAGAATATTCTAGAAACATACGGAAGAATGAACTTTTGTTAACTGGCTTATTGTATTTTAGTAAATGTTTTATCATTACGAAAAGAAATGACAGTTAGTGTGCTGCTCTTCATTAGATCATTAGAAAATATGGTTGAGAATGAATCAAAATGAATCAAAAATATGTGATGGTGATATTTTTCACTAACTAAAGTATAATTAAGTACGTTACTAATTTCTGATAATTATTCTCAAAGAAGTAACACCCTAGTCTTGTTAACACACACTCACACATCATTTTATCTCACATATGTGTGTTGGATGAAGTTATTTAGTGAGGAGATATATAAAGGTAAACTTTAGATAATATTGAAAATAGAAAACATAAAATGTAGGCACACTTTGCCTTATGAAATAAAACGCACCATTAATTAGTATCAACGTGAAATAACACTTTGTTATAATGAATTACCGTCGATTTTCAAATGAAGAACGAACGTCACTAGCGTTAAAATCACAGGTTAAAATATTCAGCCAGCATATGAGTTTCATTAATACTCGTAGAAAATACAGTAAACAATTACAAAATAATCTGACAAAATGGTGAAGCATTTCGTATCTTGTTCACAATATTATTTTAAACCTAATCTCGTCAGGCAGTTACAGATTCGTTCAAACCTAATCGTGAATCCCATTATCCCTCTCTCGGGACATTTCTCAGTCCCCGATGGTCTAGATAAAACCAAATTCACAACGACAGTTGAATTAAAATATGACAAAATTTTATATTTATGTCTACGTCATAACTCTTTAATTAAATATTTTCACGTCAAACCGGCATTGATTAAACGTTCTTTATTTGAAATTTCGATAAATATTTTTTTTGTAAATTAATTTAGCCTTACCGATACTGCTTCGTAATCTGTTTTTGCCAAGGAACAAATCAATACAAGAAAGGTAACGTAACAAGAAAGGTATTTCTTTCTTTAAAACAATTACAAATCTTTAAAACAATACACACTTTATCTTCAATCGAATAATTAAAACTTTTAAAATAAAAAATATCACGTAATTTCAAATTAGCCTTTAAGATTAGTTATATATTTCACGTTGTTTCAAATTGGCCTTTAAGATTAGTTATATAGTTGTATTATTATTAGTTATCACACCCGATTGCCATTCACCGGATTCTGGATTCGATTTGCAAAGAGTTTAATTTTGTTCTTGGTCTGTGTGAGTGATCTTATTTTTGTTTGGGAATCCTAGTATTGAGTCATGAGTTATTGTAGCGTATTTTATTATTTATAATGACTTGGCTGCCTGCAAAGAATTTATATTAATATTGCGTATTACATCTTTATGATAACCTTACCGAAGTGAATAAATACGAGTATATAAACGTTGCCGAGTTTACCCATGATACCAAACGACATGGACTTCTGTAACTTGTAAGCACTTTGGACACATTATTATATTTCAGAAAGTCGATCGCGTCTAGCGGCAATAAAATATATTTCTAACGTTGTAATCACCTCTTCCCCTATGTCTATTCTTCCCTTTACATCATAGCTGGATCGTAAACAACAGGAGATCGGAAAAATATTTTTATTCTCTCGCAGTTACGCAAATTTTATTACCTAGGAAGACTGGTATTGTATACCTAGGCAATAAAAACTTATTCCCAACAAACAGATTTTAGTTCTAGTCCGTTCGCATTATCTGAGGGTAGAACAGTAAAATTCCCGTCTGCGATTTGAATTTGTTTCGTCAATTTTATTCCAAGAAGATTCGTTCGGGAATTTTATTTTATTGGGTTTATTTATAGTCAAGTTTTATTGTGCGGTGAAATTGGGGTTTTTTAGTGTACGAGCGATTGTCCACGGTGTTGTGGTTTTAAACTTGTTTATATTTACTAGTATCTCGGTTTGGCACTCGGACGTTAAATTTTCATATGAAGATAGATACGCCCTACCACCTATAAATACATGTATACATATTAAAAACAAAAAATCGACAATGTTACTTCATACATTTTCGACGACAAATTCATTTGGAATAGAATATTATTGACAACTGCTGATCAAGTTGTATGTCAACTAGAAATGAAATAGCTGGTCAATTACCGCTGACTACGAGAGCTCTCGTAAAATTACGCACGACTTGAGACACAGGAAAGCATACAAATTCCATTACAATTTTATTGTACTCGCTCCATTTAGCAATAGATATTATTGTTTATATATTATATATGTAAAACAACGGTACAGGAAGCACGTACAGGCATGAAGATATGCGATACAAAATGAATATTATAAATCGTGGGATGATATTCAAAGTACTTATATTTCCATATCAGATTATATCAACTCCCATTAACATTAAGAGCATTAACGAAGCAAAACTTTTAAAAATTCCTTAGCGGGAGCTTTACGAAAAATGCGCAAATAACATTAAACAAGATAGAGCCAAGTTAACAGCGCCTGTTCACAAAGCTAAGTTTAAATAATGATGTTACTAACTTCTTCACTTCTGCCCTCCGGCGTAAAGGACACGCTTCAGCGATTCAATTCAGCTCATTAATTACATTTCTTGGTTCCGTGTAAGAGAAAACAACGAAACCATTATGAGCTCTGTATTTGTATATCCATACTAATATTATGAATACGGAAGTGGGTTTGTTTGTCCGTCTTCCACGGCGCAACGAAGCGTCGTTACAGTATGATTTTTGATGTGGGAGGGATTTTGTTTGGGAGGATGAAGAGTAGTATATGCTACTTTTTACCTCACAAAATCATCTCATTTATGTGGGACCCATTACAATGTTTATTTCCTCCTAATAAATGACAGTGTTTAACAACTAAGCTAACTAGTTACCAGTTATAGAAAGGAATCGACAACATTTTTATTGCTATTTTTTCCACATGCGGTCGAAGCCGCAGGCAACATCGAGTAAGGATAATAAATAGAAATACCCCTGCGTGTCACGGGTTGTTAGCTCTGAAAACATGAGTCGAAGAAAGGTCACATTCTATACATACATTTAAAAAAGCAATGACTCAAACATCTAAGCTCAACGTTCTCCAAGTTTATGGAATAAAAAATATTTGGCTGTTCACTCGACTCGACAAACTTTTTCAATAAAGATAAAAGCAATCGTAGCTTAGTGGTACGTAATGGTTTGCGGACTTGAGTTTGAATCCTGCACGCAACTCTAATGTTTAGGATTCTCTAATCAAAACGATACTCTTATACATAATTTCATCATGTGTCCGCAGAATAGCACAGTTCTCTAGTACTATGCTCCTCTGAAATCGAGATGCTTAAATGATAAAAATATTTTTTCAGGAGACCTCCTTGTTTACTCCATAGTGTGGAATGCTGTTGGAGAGATGACACATAATATCAAAATTATTATTTCTGTTAGATATATTAAATTTATATTTGTGTATTTATATATTCAGTTACTATGAAATTTTATATTATACAAAATTTGTCGTTCATTTCATGAGGAAATACCCCAACTTGGAGCTAATAACCTTATGTAATCTGTAATGTACATACTATAGACATATCATAGTTCTTTCAAATATATAATAGGTTTGCGAAGACCATTCTTCGACCTAGGAGTTCTTTGCAGAATGCTAAGCTTTTCAAATATGAATATTGCTTAAAGCTAAAAGTTTCTGCCTGGCTAGGAATCGAACCCAGGATCCCTTAGGTATCATTACCGCGTTGCTAAACGAGTCGGAAATGGGCGGTCCCGTGCGTGAGTCGGGAGAAGTGGCCAAACCCCGAGAGTCAAATCAGTTTTGCCTATAATACCGTTATCCAATAATAACCACGACCGCTCTGAAAAGAGCAATACGACGAAAAAGTTGAAGAACAATAAGAAAACATTATATTCATCAAGTAATGGTCACATAACCTATACATAACACATACAAAGACTGTACAAGATTTTTGTATGTTGCAGATAGTAGAACAACATACAAAAAACACCCAAATAAACAACGAGGTTCTTGTAGACAGTTTCTACGTCTGTCACTGAATTTTTTCTCAGCCCGAATGTTTCAAAGAATCCTTCGCATAGATAAAGTTGCATAATAAAAACGAGTTACTCGTAAACTTTTATAGCGCCATTCAAAAGAGGGACGTCTGTTCTATATTAACATTTTAATATTACATATTAAATAGTTTTTGCAGACTCTTTGACCCGGTTTATTTTTATTAATAAAGCGATTTAAATGTATGTTTGTCTTTTAAACAATCGTCTCCGTATAGATGATATTTTAAAAAAGAATCCTACATAATTTGAATAACTAAATATACGTTTTATTGAGCAGAAATTTGGTAAATGTCCTTTTCAAAATTAAGGAGGTCCCTCATATAGAGGCAAGCATAAGTATAGTATCAGGTAATATTTGTCATAAAATTAGACGTTATCGGAACTAAGGCAAAGCATCTAATTTCAACTTCATAGGAAAAGCGGAATTAATTCTAATTCAGCTTGCATATTTGACCCGAACAAACCTACTAAGAAACTGACAAACAGCTAACTCAATAAAAGCTTTTAAAAAATTAAATATTCCCTTTTATAATTGATGAAAATTAAAACCAATAAATACAACACGTATATGTATAAAAATATTACTCAACTGAAATGTAGGACATTACAGCAAGTTTGCCTGTCAAGATGTTGTACAGTTACGTGGTGATTGTATTATTATCAGTGTACAAACTTTTTGCATTTCTTGTACTTAGCCATAGAACCTAAAACTAAATAAAGCTTATAATTCACACCATACACCATCGATATCTAATACCACGATCTCACTTTCAAAACTCTTAAAGTATTTCACTAAAAGGCACAACGTTTGTAAATATTTCCTTAAAACTTCAATAGATTGGAAATATTATCGAGAAGGCTCTTGATGATACTAAATACTTAGAAACTGTAAACTGAAAGTTTCAAGGTGAAGTTGATTATTAGGATTCACTATCAAAGCGCTTATTATACATAGTTAGTAGAGAGGTAAGTCCGCTGAATGTTTTAACTAAGTTTCAAGTAGTGCGCATCGATGATAATAATAATAATTTAATTATTCTTTTTTGTTAATTGTTAATAAGAACGTTTAATCTCTAATTAACACGACGTGATAGACTAATAAGTTGCCGATGAACGCCGGGGTTTAAGTTAAAATATAACACGCACCTCTAATTGACTCGATAAAGGAAAACTCCACGAGGAATCCTAAACTCCTGAGAGTTCTCCGTGATGTTTTCAAAGCTCTGCCAATCTACGACTGACCAGTTGGAATAGTAATGAAAACAGTATAATATGTGCTTTAAATAAAAAAGACGATTAAAGTTAATCTGTTGATTATATTATTACTTTAGCAGGGTAACCTGCATTATACTTGGTTTACTAAAGGCATTAAAGATTGCGTCTGCACACTCATTCTAATTCTTAAACGTCAATTCTAACCATTACTCAGTGTCCCTAAAGTTCCGGTTTCTTATCGTATACTGCATCTAGCTCACACATGCGCTCACATGTAACTTTGACCGCTTTATGCGAGATAATAGCGGTTTAATGAGATAATTATCTCAACATAGTTAATGCTATCTCTGTCTTTGTTCGAGCTGCCAGCAACAATCATGACGCGATCGCCTCGGCTTTGTTCCAGGTCTGGTTGCCTCGAGCTGGAGATGGATGTGTGATATTGTTGTGGCGACAATGCAGCTCTTTCTACCACTCGGTACAAATAATTGACTCCTTTGTACCACAATTAGTTGCGGGTTTATCCAAGGACCAAGATTCTGATGACAATTCTTATAGGCCTTTTTCTTTATTTATTTTTCCCTATGATGGGTGACGTCCGAAAAAATATTTATTTCATAGCTTGTATTTAAATTGCAGTGTTTGTTAGATTGTAAGTTTATTATTTAGTATGTTTAGGTCAAAACCTTCAAGTTGAATTATGATTTTTCCATATTCTATGAAGATGAAATCTTCCACGTTAGTTTAGTTCCTAACACAATGCATTTTTGTTATTAGCATACCCCAATATCTATCTTACAAGCTACCAACTTAGAAGTTTTCACCGTAGATTTTAGAGATTTTTTTTAACGGTTTTATATCTTTACTCATAAATTTTTGTTTAATACGAGGATACCCAAAGTAGGTATTAAATATTACAATATATTGCAGTCACTACTCTGTGGTAACAGGTGGTTTTTATTATGTGGTATTTATAAGTATGCATACTGGAAATTGATGTTGCCATGGACTTTTTTTTGTTCTTCTGGTTTATTCAATTTCATTATTGTATTATGATGACACAAAAAAATTTAGGAAGTTTATAAAAGTCAATAATACTGCGATACTATGAATGTGCGTACTCATGGTTAGCTCCAGACCAGACCTTATCAATGTTGCACAACACATACTAAAAACACTATAAATGCGTGTTTAGTTTTGAAACTATTACTTCTTTCTTGATAATGTTATAAATGAGAATGAGGAGGGATGGTGAGTCTCCTTTTTTACATAAAAACAAACTTAACATGAATCACAGCCAAAAATTAGCAAGATATATAAAACAATACATTTTCTAACAAATG
>DWPA01002673.1:0-15369 GCA_018251375.1 Calpodes ethlius
GGTACTGATGAGAAGTCATTTGCCTTCAGGAGTTCTTATTCCTAGATCGTTGCCGATAGAAATGTGTTCAATGATATTTACGTTGACGATCAAAAAGGCTTTCATCCTATATTCAGTGAGGGTGCAACTTGCGCCTTTCCCCCTATCTAATTTTATATACAGCTTTAGCTTAAATTGAAAATGTTATCGATATTACTAAAGTAAACTTCTTTGCTACGATAAATTATTTTTTCATAATATTAGAGAATGATAAGTCATTATTTGACACAAATGTTGTCAAATGTCAAAATAAATTCTAACCAGCATTTTGTTATTAATCTGTGATCATTGTTGTGTCATGAATGGATTCATAATTCCGTTTATTTTGTAAATTGTTTTTAGAGTAATTTAAAACATTCCGTCTGTAATATAAATGTTGATACATGTTATAATATGGGAAAGGCTAAAGTTAGTCCATCCATTACAAATACCGGAGAAATCGTTTTGTCGGCAATAAAAAAGTTAATGCGAAACACTGGGTGGACAACACGGACCATTGTAAAATTTATTAAAATGGAATACAAAATATCTGGTCAAAATATCAGCCGAAAAATATCCAGGTAAATAAATCCGAACTGAAATAGTATGCGAAACTTTAAGCTAACCGTGTCATTCGAAATTAGTCACATTATATTTTTAAACGTTGTCCCATAATACTTTTAGCTTATTTGATTCTTAAAAGTAGCAAAAGTTGAAAGTTTAAGCCTTTTAAGGAAGATTTATTTGAAAACTTATTAGCATTATTATGGTAAGATACTTAAATGGCTAAATGCTATTGTCAAAATTCGTCGAAGTTTCTGCTTCTATACCACCGGCCGCGTTGCCAGTCAAGAATAAAAATAAAATAAAAACGTAGAAAAATATTGTTACAAATACGTTCATTGGAAATATTAAACAATAATTAAAATCAGTATTATAATCCTTTTGACAACGAATTGACCCTAGGACATAGTACACACTAGTAACTTACATATTATACTTAAGTTACTAGTAGATATGTACTATGCAACAAAGAATATATACTATATACCTAAGTTACTAGTATGTACTATACAATAAAGAATTATTTACCATTACAGAGCTTTAAAAAGAGGAGTCAAGTTAGGGTTACTGCAAATGGAAAACGGTAGATATCGGCTCAGAAACATGTCACGTCTCGCTAACTCAGTCAGCGCACGTGAGCTACGAAATAAACAGAGAAGTCGAAATGGCATTTATATCCGATGTGATACGCCTTCCAGTAGAGGACACTATTATCGCAGATATTGACACAAAAATAATATAATATAATGTGTAATTGTACCGAGCATTATTTACCTAACACCCGAATCTATTGAAGATAATACACTTTACAAGGTACCTTGACACGTTTTAAAGATTAGTTAAGCTCCATAACTAATTTGTAAACGAATACTATATTATATTTTCCATTACTTATCCCTGTAATAATCTGTTATCTATCCCCTGGATGGCTCGTGAAAATTGTATCGTAGTGTAATGCTCTTTAGCAAGAAAACCTTTCAACAAACACGCAGGTAAAATATGTTGCTTTTAAACAAGCGCAGGCGTTTGTTTTAAACGAATCTTTCTTTATCTTTCTAAACGAAAATATGAATTAAGCTGGTATCTTTAAATTTTTTATTTAATATACTTATTTTAAACAATGTGTCGTAAAACATTACATGTGTCGAAGATGGAATCATATACGGATACATGAAAAAATCGGGACTAGGGAATAGATTTTAATAAGGTATAGGATAAAATCCAAGTAAGTTTTTATGAATTACTTCATGTTTAGTAACAATACATTCGTTTGATGTATTTCACGCGTAATAGCAAAAATTGATTAATAATTAAAATTAACAGTTTCTTTATGGAACTACTAAGTGCCTAATAAAAAATTGCGAGTAATCTCCGATGTAAAATGTTGCTGCTAAGAATAGGAAGTGTGAGTTTTATTTCCAATATATTTGCGTCGTGCTAAAATATTGAAACCATTTTCGTTTTGAATTTCATTTAAGTTATTTTACATATTTATTATTTATAATTATGCAATAGAAGTTACTCTGGACATTTATATAAATTTTACGCCATCATTTATGTTGGACATGTAGGTACATGAGATTAAATCTTTTTGTGCATCGTGGGATGAGTTATCTGCATGTAATATAATTTAAATAAAAATATTAATTTGAATAAAACTGCAGATTTTCGTACTGCATACATAGTTATCGCTATATTACTAAAATTAATTAAATGTCTTTTTAGAGAAAACTCATCAGAAAATCTTTTCATTTAACAATAATTATTAACTAGAGATTTAATTGTATTCTATTTACACATGCTTATATATAAAACGTGAATTTTCATTATTATTTACAGATATTTTTTTCATTTACAATTGTTTATTGCAATGCTAACGTTACCAATATCGATAAAGAAACTCTAAGGTAGGTTATTTTTTTGTCTGTATATTTACTCCACTGTTTTACATGTTATCTATATAAAATAATTTCTAAACAATATATACATATTTTTAGCCAACAAACTACAAACCGCACCATATTGAAACACAAATTGAAAAACGTTCAAAGAACTGTTTTGATTATCAATGAAGCTCAAGCACTGAGGTCTAAAGTCGCAAATAAAGAAAAAATAGAGAGTTTATTGTACCAGGACTATGATAAAGATAACAAATTATTGAATCAGTACTGGATGTACAATCTGCGAGATGTTGCGCAATTTTTTGAACTGTTTCTAGATACACAAATATGTTACGGGGCTTGTGAAGTGAAATAAAATTGCTTTGAAACTAAATTCATTATTTTGTTTTTTTTTACCAAGTAATCCATTACACAGCTTGTCTATGGTCAAAGATATAACTATAATAATATTATATTGCTTTTATATTTTACTGTAATTATAGTTCAATACAAAATTTGAAGGTTCAACTTAGACGGGACCAACATAACAGATTTATTTATTTAAACTTAATCCAAAACATTAACTAAGCAGTTGTTAATTTATATTTCTCTCTTAGGTTGTTCGGAAATAAAAACTCTATTATATTCCATGAACAAGCGTATGGTACAGGGTACGTTTCTATCTTATAACGACCTTTAGTTTCAGTGAAAGCCTATCCTTAATCCTCAAGTCAGGAACGCGGCAACTGCCTAAAATATGCATCATTACAGTGTTAGGTAATATTGCTTAACGTACTTACTTATCCAAAGATTATTGATTACTAGATTATTGCAAACGGCTAATAGACAAGTTATGAATCGACACAAGCTGCTTTGCAATGGAAATATTAAAAGGAAATGGGCTTGTAGTAAAAGGTTCAGCATTAGTCAACTAAGCACTGGAAATTGAATTATTACAAGTTATTCTCAATTCACTGAATAGAAGGCATCGTTACGCAATAATGTTATTCACAAAAATGAAACCTATTTCATGGTTCAATTAGTGTGATATTAGTCTGCATCCAATTAACGTAACAAAGATGATCAAAATTATTCTAAAGTACAGGCAATAAAGGTCAATGTTGCACAACATCTCCTTAAGGTACGGAAAGTTACAAAATGCTCATTAGTTACACAAAGCAATGCTAATCTTGAGCAATTGTTACTTAGCGGCTGTATGGGAAATAGTTAATTTACTAAGTATACTGTCAATGATGTGGTGAAGGGAAGATTTGCTAGATACGACAGGCCTTGCGCCAGAAAATCTATCTGGTAATCCTACACTGAAAAAAAATGTTAAAACTAAATTTAAAAATTAATTTAATGTTTAGTTGTAAACCGATGATATTGAACAACCACAAAATTTTATCTAAAGCATACTATTATATTCCAGTGAAATCGGTATGTAAATCAGTTGAACCGTTTTTAAGATTAGCCGGAACTAATATCTATCAGTATTCAGTAACTATTTTTTTTTTATAAAATAGTCAAGCCAAACTGATTGTACACATTTTCAAACACTGTTGGTCATTAAGGAGTAAGAAGATATGAAGTTTTTTTGTGTAAATGATCGACAAACGAGCTGATTAAAACAGAAATGCGTAATACCAGCAAATGTGTTTAGCTACTTGCTTGTAAAAACGTAATAATCATATTATATCTATATAGAGAACATTGAACTCATTAATTAGAATATCTCTAATACACGGCGCCCCGTGGCGCTGATATTTGAAGGTTACATGAATAAGCATTAAGTTATTCTAATTAAATATTTTTCTTCAGATTCTTATACTTTATACTTTTATCTGAGCATTGATAAAGTAATTGGTTAAAGATCTTGTGGGTAATTAGAACTATTTAACTTGTACACTTATAGGATAGTAACTAGCGATGCACCCACCGTGCACCTGTCTGCACCACGGGTGATACGGTAGACTTTATTAAGAGGTACCACCACCTAATTGTAATATACTTCTATTAAACCCTAATGTTATTAACACCAATAAGGCTATAAAGACGTAGGACACTTTTTCTTCAATTATAAAAGAAAGGTAAACGTATGATTTACTATGAATAATTTATTCGATAAATAAAATGATCTAAAACAACTAGCAATTTACACTTTTACAATGTTTAACATAACATGAGCTATGTTCATGGCGAAATCTTGGACTTTAACTTATAAATAGAGAGAACTAACTCGTTTATTATTTGCTTTTCATTAAAGAGGGTAGAAAGAAAAGCCTGTATTTAGTGGTTCTTTCCTTATTTAAATTTATTTTAACAAGTTTTAATTACGTCTAAACGTAATAAAATCTGAAAACCTGAATTTGGACCACAAAAAATTGTAGCAATGCTGTAAGAACCGTTAAGGGGTTCCCACATTTAAAGCCAACTATGAGTGAATAAGTTTAAGCTTATCATGTACATGAATTCTCATTAAAATTAAAACAATAATAATATTTATGATCTCAACTCGACACTTTAACATAATTATCATATATTAGCAACAGCCTATAAATTTACATATTATATAAAATTATTAAAAAAAGAAATATTTTAAAGAGATATACGTTTTCATTTTCCATTTAAAAACTGTTTTCTGTCAAAATCCGTCATATCAAATTCTGTTATTTTTTGCCAAGATCTGTTTCCCTGGCAATCTTCCTTACGTGCGCAGGTCAGCACACTAGCGCCACCACGTCAAATTGCAGCACAGTAGCGCCCTCTAGCATGTAGCTAGGGATGTGCGTAACAAAATATTTAGATATGTTCACACTAGATCATGATGATCTACATTTTCGTAAGTTCATGGAGCACCTGTAATTATTTGAAATGTAACTATTACACTGAAGGCTATATATTAGTTCATGCAATTCGTATACTTTTTAAAAGGTTTAATTTAAGTTTCAATGTTGGTTATTTTGTTAGTATGTTTGGTTGAGTCAAATCTTGGGTTAGAAAACTATTTTTTTTCCTACAAAATTAAAATTTCACACTTTGTTTTAGTTCAAATGACATTCAGACGGAACCCCTCATCGGTAAACAACTCAGTTACTAAACTTTTTACACTCTAAAGCGTGTTTTAGGTTTTTAAACTATGCATTTATTATTAATCTACGGAAACATTAACCTGCTATAACCCCTACTTACGTAGACACTTCAAATGTAATTACAGCTAATGGTGCATTGTCATTGTTTTGAACTTATTTTTCATTACAGCAGCTAAAGAAGCAAAAAGTACTACACACTATAATAGTTCCCCAAAGTAGAAATTTCTGTAAAATATATAATAATTTACAATGTCTCTATAGCAAAAAAACAGGACTACATTTTTCATGGTCACATTTAGAAGTTATATGTGAATAAATTTGATTTGGAACAAAAAGAGTAGCACCAAACTAGACTTACCACGGTTCTCAATATTCTTTAAATTTATTTATAAATAAATAAAGAAATTATCTAGTAAATGCCGTAATATCGTGTTAACATCGTTGACGGTACCTACTACATCTACACCTGACCGAGACTTCACACCCAGCATCCAAGTCTCGGAAATAATAAAACGATTTACTTAGTACCAGAATGGGTGTATGTCCTACGCAGCCTCAACCCACATCATTTACGGTACCAAGTTCGTTGCGAGATAAGGTGCAGGTTTTTTTACGGTATAAAGCCTTTTAACCGCCAAAATGCTAGACTGGAGAAATATTTGATAGTTCTACAAGAGCTATAAATATACAAACACATTGAGATAACATAAAAACAGCCGCGACCCTTGAATAAATATTTTGTGCTATGTATTTTTTATCTATAGATACTAAAACTCAAAGATGAAGTTTGTGCTACCTTTAAGATTTCCTCATTTTTTTCGATAAGTAATATAAAAAAATTGAATTATTGTCTATCTAACGGTCTTTCTCTCTGGCTGTTTGCCTGTCCTCTGATAACATGAAAACGGATTACGATATCAATTGTTATTTTTTTTTAACTCTGTGTCACACTTAACTTTTTGTCTCGCGAAATATTAAAATTCCTTTGGGAATCATGATAAAAGTTTGTTTATATTTTTTTAAACTTGAATTTGAATTTGAATTAATTAAACAAGTACTTCTCAGTTTTTCTACACAGGTATATATTTAGTGAGAATAAGGAACAGAAGTATATTATTTTCAAAACTGGGTGAACTGGGTGAATTTTAGAATATAATATACTAAATGTAAGATTACCAAATAAATACACTGTTTCTTAAAATTTTAATGCAAAGAGATACGAAACTAGGAAAAATATTTAAAAATACCTAAGTATAAGTAAAAAATGTAGATACGCTCCATCCACTTGAAAAATACACAAAGATAGGTAGCGGTGTTCCCTTATTTAATATCGGATTATCTGAACGCCTGTTTGCCTGTCTATGAAAAACGTTCCTGAATTCGACTGCACAGGGAAACTTAGTCTGAAACTATGAATGAGCATCATTGCACAGAAATAAATTATGTTTGCTTATATATGTATATCTGTAAGTATGTCGCAAGCACTGCAAAGATTTATCGCTTAATCAGTTTAACTTTCGAATCTCGAATCTCATTAAGTTGCATTATCGATGTAATTAAATATCATGATCATCATAATATTTTTGCTTGACCTGTTTGTGAGACAACGTTGATCAATGGGTTCAGAAACAGTTTATAAGTGATATCGAATAAGTGCCTTTTTACACCAACGGACTCCTTTTTTGGATAATAAATTAGTTATTCGACTTTACATCGTCCTCAAAATACAGTTTTAATTTCCTCGAAATTAATTTAATTTTCAATTGTTATTTTTGTTCCAAGAATTCTCATTAATTTTCTGTGTATATTCTATTTTTCGTGGGCTGTTTTTCGAGAGTCCGTTTACACTTACTCCGATATTCACAAACAATGTTAGGTCTCACAGTGAAGAAAGAAGCGATAGATTGTTTTTATGAACATTCGTATACATATACCCGTCTTTGTCTTTTGGTATTGTTCAATAAACAAGAACTGTATTATAATGCAAACATTTGATCCTCTCTCTCTCTTCTTTGCTGTGATACCTCATAGCATTGCACATGAATACGGGACTTAAATACTTACTAAATACATAAGAACTTTTTCCTATGTTTTCGAGTAACAACACCATTCCCCAGTGAATTTTATATATTAAATGTGTTAAAAATATGTTTATTAAAAAGTGGGTAGGTCCAAAGTGTCAATGTACAGTAACCTTTTAAAAATATGAATGACAGTCCAATTTTGATCGCAGAGCTGGTCTCTTATAAATTTTAAATGTAACAAATTAAAAAACTTTTAAGTAATTTTGTATATAAATAATTTGTTTGCAATAATGATTTTTATACTTTCACATTATACAGCGTAAACATTTTTATAGTAGTAAATAAATCAATACTTATAAAATAACATGTCCTGATTGATTGACGGATTGATTCATCATCACCGAGCAAAAACGGTTAAATTTTAAACTGTTAAAATTTAATTTAGTTTAAGTTAGTTAGGGTCGTTTTATTAAGTTAACATCCACTAAGGAAGGAATTTTGCAAATTCTACCCCTAAGGGTTGAAAGTTATATAAGTCCGTCATTTTCTAAGTTAGAAACATGAAATTTTATTTTGGGCTACTGATTAATAGTCCTAGAAGGTTGAAATAGGGGTTGAAAGTTTGTTTAAGTGTAAGTCCTTGTTAATGGGCTATTGATTAAAAATAAAAATAATAATGCAGAACATCTATTCGAAAATACAAACTCTGGTTTTTAAAGAATTTCAAACGAACATTACTACATCCATGACAAAACCCACTTGTCCAAAATTTCGTCCATCTCACAACCTTCCGACATCTAACAGGATTCGCATTCAGAATTATCTATAAAAACTAGAACTAAAGCTTTTAATAATTACTACATTTATTACAGATCACCTAACTTCTGAACGACTCGGTTTAAGCTCATATCTACAAAATATATTTGTTATTTCAATGGCGCTGAAAACCAGTTTTTACCTAACTCTATTTATCAAACAAAATGATTATATCTCTCAATATATTGCAGAAATGTATAAAATAGCTTGTAAAAATAATGTACGCAGGTTATTTTATATTCATATTAAAAATACATACAAAATTTGAATTAAAACGGCGAAGAAAACCTTTACAAATTGCCACTGACACTTACTTAACTTTTGGAATACCTGAATTTTTTAGGTTAAGATCTTAATTGGTTTAGCATTAAAACAAATTTAAATTCAGACTATTAAAACAATAAAATTTAAAACAAGAATGTTGATAATATTAAAAATAGTAACAGTTATTCCGAAATATTTTAATCAAGCCAACAAATCAAATATTCGGTCACATAAATCAAATCGTCATCAATACGATTGCAATGAATTTTATAAAGTCAATGGACTTTTGGCATAAATAACAGAATCTAAATTATGATTGGCATAATTAAGTGTTATCCATATTTTAATATTTAAAACATAAATCTAACTAAATTGATCAAACCGCTACACAAAATACAGCGCCGACAAATAATAACTATTTAATTGATGTATTACTGTTACTGACTAAATTAACTGTTTTGAGTGTCAAATACTAACAGTTTAACATATTATTTTATGTTTTTTTAATGTAAAAGTATTTAGTGGCGTATTGCAGTCCGTGATTTGCTAAGAGCTTAAAAACCCACGTTCCGCTAACCTAAATACTAGTTGTAAAATATTTCTTATTTTTAACTACATTTATTTAACAGACTAGTTAACCTACACTACGTTCTATGAATTTCGTAAAATATTTAAATTCTAAACACATTTATCAATATTTACTTAATTAATATCTATATGAAACTATGTTATATCAAACCCTTTGTATACGCCCAGCTCAAATTGCGGATAGAAGTTTAAAATTTTACATATAGTTCAGACTGCTTTACGTTTTAAGAACGTGGTTAAACATTTATATTCTAAACATGGTCGTGATGTAAACAATGTATGTTGGCATAGTTACTTTCAAGATATGAAGGAACAATTTAACAAATTAATGTAGATCTTATTAACGATATTATTTATAAAACGCTTTGTAAGCGCCTAGCGCTCAGCGTCCAGCGACGATTTGTATTTAGGCTATAAGTTTAAAATTTTACAGAAACAACGTATACTGTGTTTTAAGATTGTGGTTAAATATAATAATAATAAACGTTTACACACTCATACCTGACATAAATAATACACATTAGACTAAACAAACATTTCACTGTCACATAAAAGGCCGCCTCGGCCGGGAATCGGACCCGAGACTCTCACTTTGCAGGCAGGATCTGTACAAACTGGGCTATGGGGCCGAAATAAATACCAAACAAGTTTATGTTGTGAATGGATATTGGCGTATTTTAAAGATTAAAGGGCATCCTGGTGAGATGTGACTCTAAAATAAATTATTATAATACATTCGGTCACGCGAATCATGACTCATTGGATATAGAACTTATAAATAAGGTTTGTAGCAATCATGTAAGAAAAAAATACAAAATTAAGATAATGTTGTGCTATAACACTCGATATTAAAAAAAATGGAAATATAATTGCAAACGGTTTTGTAGCAAGCGTATATTTTTATATACGATTACGCTATATGACAATCGCAACTACATCAACAATTTAGAAATATGCTGATGTCAATCGCAACTTTGTTCAATAAAATACTTTTATTAGCGTTTGATACATGTCATTTTTCAGGTAATCATCCTCAAATATAATTTATTTTATAAAAACACAAATAATAACAGCTAACATAGCATGATTTATCGGTAATGAAAGATAGATAATGAAAGATTTTCTGTCATCGGCAGTTTGGTTCTTAACGTGATTGCATTGAAAATGGTGAAATTCGTAGATAAAAAAATTCATAGATTAACTAGATGTTGCCGGCGGCTTCGCACGCGTTTGAGAAAAGAAGAGCTATAAAAACGTCAATTCCTTTCTGTCACTGATTGCAAGGCAACGCTTTTTTTCAGACACTTACCTGTATTTGGTTAAAATATAAATCTTAATGGATCTTTTCACAGCAATGAGATGTTTATTCGCGGAAAAAGTACCTATAATACCTACTCGTCTTCATCCCAACTATCTCCAAACCAAAAATCATACTATAGCGACGCTCCGTGAAAGAAGGACAAACAAACAAACACACTTTCGCATTTATAATATGAGTATGTATTTCGAATGACACACCGTATCGACCCTGAAGCAGAGCGACAAGGGTGCTTTCTCTAAGCACCAGAAGCCAAGGAGCGCAAAAATATTAAATACGACCAGCCATATTCAGCGTAAAATAAAGTTCTATTGACATCCTTTGAGTAACGCGAGAGCAGTGTTAAATATTCAATTCAATAATAAGCAGATCTTCGTTTTCCCCTTGACCGGTAACGCGTCTTTAATGGTGTTACTAATTTCCATCAGTGGTAGCGACTGCCATTTGATTCCATCAGTAGGTGACTTGTCTGGGCATATAATTTTGTCCGTCGATTAGGTAAAAAGAGATGTTTGTAACCGTAGTCATTATTTTTTCATCACTTTAGAACATCCTTTTGTTAGCTACTTAAGAACATCATAAAATCCAAAACCATGCATACTAAATATTTTGTTCTGAGTTTAGTAAAAAAATGTCTTTTTACCACGTCCATTTCATATGTTAAAAACATGTTTTTTGATAGTGCTAATTCATATATGAACTGGTCGCATGTAAAAAGGTTTTGTTTTACAGACAGTTTTTTATGTAATATTTAATGAGATGGTACCTTTATATTTTCGAAAAACACGTGAAAATGTTTCCGAGAATTAAAGCATATCGATGCCTCCGATGAATAAAGCGGTAACTATAAATTTGAACTTTTCAGGAAAAAAAAACATTATTTGTGAATAATTGTGCAGAAAAAAACGTTTCCAAAAACATCAAACTTAACCGTAACTCCGAAAATAATAATAAAATACATTAGGGCCAAATATCATGTGTTACAAGTTGTTGATTCCAACATACATACATAACATGAAAAGTCAGTAATAGCATATTACCGCTTTTTTCGTCGGCGGCATCGATATGGAAACATAAAACATCGTGTAAACAACATTTTTATCTCATGACGTAAACAACTAAATGTTTTAACAAGTAAATATATTAAAAACGATCCGTCACCTTTTATGGGGTACAATCTTAAAACTTTAACCAATTTATACACGAGTGTTTGATATCAACGTTCTACTTTATTTCACTTCGATTGCATGTTGGTTGGATTTAAGGTATAAAGATAAGAAACATTTACATACAGATAATTAATAAAAAAGATATTTATACAGAAAAAAAATATAATTTTAGTACATGCAATTTTCCCTTAGTATTTTTTTTTTCACGTACACTATTACGATGACTTGAAAATCGTACAACATGATAAAAAATACTCAGTTACTATAATTTTATATCGTAGCAAATCACATAAGGTGACTTAAATCATAATAGTACTATTTTGTGGATCTCCTTTAGTCACTAGTAGGATTTTTTAACTGTCGGTAAATGTATCTAATCTAGATATAGTTGTAATTATGTTTGATCAACAAATGAAGATCAATTTGTTGGGTGCAGTGTTATGCAATTTAATTTGGTCAACGTTTAAAAAATATTCATACTCATATAGTTAATGACTAAAAACATCGAAAAAAATGAACACTTGCAACCCCGTATTAGAGTTCTCTTACTGGCATGAACGTACCAGAGTACGTACCAGAGCACGAACTACCAGAGTCATTCATTTGTCTGTCACATAAATGTCTCCTGCCAGGAATCGAACCTAATACCATACACTTTGAAAACAAAGTGACTACCAATACATGGGTCAAAATGCCAATATATTTACAAATGTGTAAGCACACTTAGACATAAGCATAGATACCTACATACGCGTAGTAGCCATAAAACTTAGTACGCAATATGCTTACAAAACTCTTCTTGTGGTTTAACCAATATTAAATTTCAAAGCTAAACACGTTTATAGTCGTATGCCAATCGCAATTACATGCAGTCATTTAGATCTCGTCGATATGTTTAAACTTAAATGGAACGTAGCAAAGGTACCTACGCGGCGCAATGACGTAACGCCTAGGTAAATCGTCTGCCCATTCATGTTTCGATCTTTAAGCTGCTGGTCAGCTAGAATTGGCTCAGTTTCAGAGCAAGCGGAGCTCAGCGCCGACCCGCATGCGGCTAACCAATGCGCACAGGGTACTCCTTATATATAAGGACATCTTACAAAACCGTTAACACATTCCGACCAAAGCTTCTCCAGGAAGTCACCCGTTGATTTTGTTACTGTGGACAATATGCTGCTAATATTGGTAACTATCAAATATTTAACTCCTAATTATTTGTATAGAGAAAAAATATTAATTATAGTATCTAGTAATTAATATTAGTGATTTGCGTTATAGGGATAAATGTAAGGAAAATAATAATACGAAAGTAATTCAAATTTGGAATTGTTATTTGTTGGAGACAATCTTCTTAGATGTTTTGCAAGTTGCATGAGTTGCAAAAACATAAATGTTTACTTTATGTTTGCTTAATGTCATTATGGTATGCAAGTTTGAATCTCGTTAGGCTTAACATAACGACCTTATCTTAACCGTGTTCACTCGCTTAAAGTCCTTTGTCGGCTTAGAACAATAAAATAACAATATTAAGCAAAACAAAATTAGCAAGATGCCGTCTGGTCGACGTCATACCCAAAAAAAATATATAAATTCAAGGTCAAACTTTTCGTCATTTTTCTATAAGGTAACAGGTTTTCTATTGAGAATGCTTATGATGAAATAGAATCTCCACGCCCTCACGGTTTACCTCTCTTTTTATATATGTTCGGACCCGCGCCATTATTATGTTGGAGGTTTTAATGTGTTTTACTTCAGAATATTATTTTTGCCTTTGCTTTAATATATTTTTTTATTTTAAATTACAGATCCTCAGTATTTTACTGTTAGTAAACACCTTTGGAGCGTCTCCAGCAATCGAAAGTAGGCCAAGACCGCAAGTAATACGATATGAAATGGAAACAGCCAATATGCCTAACTCCTATAACTTCCAGTAAGTAAAATCTGTTACATTTTCTTTTATGTTTGGTGACCTCAATTAAGTACATAGGTGTGGTAGTACAATAAAGATATCAATCAATACGCGATAAATTTAAACATAAGAAGTACAAAAAAAACAATTACTAAAGTGATTTCTTAAATGAGGGATTATTTAGAGTTACTACATTTATAATACGTGCATTGAGTTTTAAACTGTGTAAACACTAAAATTTTTTGGAAGATTATCAGCCTTCTGTGAATGTGATAAAATCTTGGTCCTGAAAAGAACGAGATGAATCCTAATTAAAACTTGTATACTTGGTCCTGAGAAGTACAAGATAACATCCTGATAAAACTTGTGTACTTATAAAACCTTGATCCTAAGTATAAAAAGATAACATCCTTATAAAATTTGTATACCTTAAAACTCGTTAACTTAAACTCAACTCAAAATTTTGTCAATCTGGGAATATGTATGTGACTAGCGTGATAGGGTAAATGCGTGTTGAATTCGTCATTGTATTTGCGGAAACTAAAGCTTATAAAGAGATGCATTAGTCATTATGTAAGAACATTATCAATGGTAGTTATAAACAGACCCGTAGAAGGTAATATCGTTGGCTATAACAATTTGAACTGGACTCTGTTTCTGATTTGAACTTGCTTATTGTCTCACCATTTTCAAATAAAGATAATTTTATTCCCAAAAATCAACAGCGTTGAGTTACTTAATAATATATTCATGTGATAATATGATACGTGATACTCGAATGAAATTCCAGTTTGAAGTCGAAGAAATTTGCACAAATAACGACCGCGCCCCGTTGCTCCAAGCCAAATAAATGACAATACTTAATTTAATCTATGAAAAATTTTATAAGTCACGATAAATGTATGGTGTTTGGATGTAAAATAAAAATATTTAACTATAAACATTATCGTCACTAAAAAGGATAGTTCATTATAAAATATCTCATCGTATACCTAAATACGTAAAACAGCAAATGTTATATAAAAGTATATTTACGTTAAGACATCACAAAATTAATTTATGTGAAACGCAAACCTATGCCTTTTTACAAACTTTTATTTAACTTCATCTATTCGGTGACTGTCTGTAATCAAATATTGTTAGTTAATGTTGATCCATTTCCCAGAATCCAAATGCATTAGACTTCATATACATATGCAAATTGGATGACATTGCAATGTAATGGTGTCATAAAAGTCAATTCATCAGGCGGCTGACTCAAGCAAAAGGGTTGTAGCTAGCCAGCTAGGATTTAAGTAATAACTTTAATGAATACTATTATTATTCATATAATTGTTGCAGTTGGATAGACGTGATTATTTAAATAGCCTTACCTGAACAAATTGAAATTAATCAAATGCTAAATGTTACGTCAACCTATTATATATATCGGTAAAAACTATATTGAAAGCGGTTAAACAATTACTGAGATTAGCCGGAACAAACAGCTGCAGTATTGTAGAACACACGAAATTCTAAACAAAAATAAAATTCGGTGCCATGTTCGTCCACATCCTTTTTACTTCGACTGTCCTTTTTTACAACCGAATTGACAAACAAATAATTTAAAAATGTTCCAAATTAAAAATAAAAATAATATAAAGATATGGAAAAGGTTTGCTCAGAAAAATTCAATTACTTGTTGTCTATCGTCTACAAGTATTATTATAAGATGATTTGATGTATGC
>DWPA01002674.1:0-15367 GCA_018251375.1 Calpodes ethlius
AGGAGAGCACACCCATAACTACGTTAGTTATTATTTTTCCTCCTCACTTATCCAGTTATTATAGAGATAGACAATCGAAAGCGGTTGTAACTGGTTTGAATGCTTTTCTCACGAATGTATCGTAATAAGCGTGAGTAACAGTTAATGTTTGGTTTTATTCAACCAGTTCGCAATAAAAAACATATGTTAATTTATAAATTTCTTTTTCGTATATATTATACTAAAACAGACGTTTCTCGAAGCGAAACGAAGGCAATTACTATATAAAATCCTTTTGGAATTAATTAATTTTCGTTGGTAGGTACTTGTTTACTGATTGGACCCGCAATTGAAGTTGAAAACTTTTACACTGAGTTGAAACGACGAATTCCAAAACCAGTGTTTTGAATACGCTTCATAATACATTATATATAATGAATGCCTACAATATTAAATTTGGAAAAGCCTAAACCATCTTTGATTGAAGGCAAAATCACGTAATTAAAATAGTAGGTAGGATTCCGCAGTTGACCATCATCTTCACTGGATAACTTGCAAACCCTAAGTAGTTGTAATATTGTCCTTCAAAATCATCATAATTATATACTACTTTGGTATTTTTTTTCATAGCCAACACCAACTATTTAGTTGGTAAAGGGTGAAGGAGAACACTTAATTGTAACCAAAGAGAAACTTGCGGAAGGAACGCCGAAAAAAAAACATAAAGCACTTCTTGGAGATGACTACTGTGTGTACTGTAAATGTACAAATACAATGATCTTAACTAATGTATAGAACCATAAATTTGGGAAAAAAAACTATCAACTGTAGGTGACTGTTGTACTCCGTATGCACACTTTTACGACCAGAAGGAAAACATTCAACATATTATTTGCAGCAGTCGCATCTTCTGACAACAGTAACGTGAGGAATGTAGAGAATATTATATACTCTGTAGAACAGAGTTGTAGACTGTAGTTTTATATAGCTTGTGTTAATATACTCTGTGCAATCTGTGCTGAAGGCTCTGTATCGTATCTATAATCTATTATTTCTACCTAATCTATGTTTCAAACTTAACTTCCAAGTTTTAGCAATCAATAAAAACAAAATGCATTTAATTAAATTAGCATAATTATGTTACATAAAAGCCATAGTAATTGTAACTAGTCAGTGAAACGATTCCAGTGTATAGTTAAAAATGGCGAATGTAATAGAAGCTTTAATAATAGCATCAGAAAAAGCTGCTAACGTAGCGCGATCCTGTTGCGGAGGCTCCAATAATGAGACTCTTGTTGTGGCAGAAAAAAGTGAGGGAGAGGCGAATACCCGGTTTGATAAAGATTTTAAAACTATAGCAGATGTTTTAGCACAAGTATCTGCTAAGTCTGAGATAGTTAAAAGACTCCCAGAGCTTATAGATAATGTACGAGGTGAAGAATGTGCTGAAATAAACGGAGTTTGCATTGGGTTGCAAGAGTCCCCTGATAAAACAGCTGAGTTGCTGAGCAAGCTTGTACCAGCGGAGAACGCCAGATGCATGGCAGATGCCGCGCACAGCGACGTTACTCACGCTCTGTGTGATACACTGCCAAGTGATCTTCCCTTTATAGACCCAAATGACTTGGGCGTATGGATAGATCCCATAGGTAAAAAGTAAATTTGTTTAAACGGTATCATAAAATAATGACAGCCAGACACTTAGTAACTACACTAGTAGTAAGTCGATTTAACTTATACAAAATTTCTCTTAAAAATCAACTGCTCGAACTTGTTCTATTAAAACACAATCCATGAACTTCAACAAGTTCACAATTAGCTTCCAAGTACAAGGCGCGCACTTTGGTATATTATAGAGGTTTATGATTAAACCATATGATAACTGCAATGTTATATTGTTACTAAGTTTAATAATTATGTTGTAGATGCTACAGCTGAATTTATAGCTGGGGTAAGGGGTGAAGCAGGAGAGGGCAAAGGTCTCCCATGTGTCACTGTTCTTATTGGAGCTTATTTGAGATCTACGGGAGAGCCAGTTGTAGGTGTTGTAAACCAACCATTTTATGACAGGTACATAAGCCTTCCTTTTACTTTGTTTGACAACCCTGTAGTTGTCCTTGTTTCCTGCATTACAGGAAAGATAATAATAAGAATAACAAACAAATGATCATATCCTCTTACTGTTTACAATAGTCACTGCTGCCTTAATGGGACTAAGGATGTTACAAATTTGACTATTTTACCTATTACAATTCAGTTATAAATATTCTTTTCTGTTCTTAGTGGCAAAGGGAGAATTGTCTGGGGTATTCAGTATGGTGACACTTATAAATGGTATGGAGGCGAAGAAAAATCTGAAAGTAAAATAGTTCTCATGAGTGGAGCAGAGAAACCAGATATTATCGAAAAATTCAATAGTTCTGGATGGGAAGTTAAGTCAGTGCCAGGAGCAGGCCACAAGCTTTTGAAGGTTGCTTTAGGTGAGTTAATTTAAAAATAAAATTCACTACATAAAAGATTATACCTTAAATAAATTTCTCCATAGAGAATATTAATCTGGTTGCAATTTTGTAATCAATTTTGAACCACTTTTTGATATCCAATGGAGATAAAATTTTGCATACTAACTCATTTCTGATGACAATACAATAATTTGGAATCATAAACCTTATCAGATGATGGAGCTGGAAGGTGGCCATTAGACTCGAGTATAAAAAGACAACCGCATCAAAATTGGACTCATATGATTAATATTGACGAGTACTTACATCCTATATAGGAACCAGGGTCTGATTAACTAAATATTATTTTTTTAATATTATTAAACTGTAGTTTATTTCATTACAGGAGAAGCAGCTGCATACATAGTGTCACAGGGTACTACTTTCCGCTGGGACACATGTGCACCTCATGCTGTGATAAGAGCAAAAGGAGGAGAAGTCCTGACTTACTTTAAACTCATACCTGTTACATACAATGATCCCAAGGATCTTGACACACAAGAATATTGTAATTCGGATGGTATCATTGCTTACACTGATAAGAATGTTTGTGATGAAATCAAACAAATACTGTGTGAAAATTAGGTTTTAAAAAAATATGGTTTATTTAAAAAAAATCTATATGTAAGGAAAACTAGACGTGAATGCAAAATAACGTAATTATGAATTATGCAGTAACTCAATTGTTAAAATTTATTGATTTAACTTATAAACATGTGTACTTATGTATATTTTCAACCCTTTTTTAAGATTGCAATGTTTGTTAATCAGTAGGTTTGTTTGGGCTAATTTTAATATACAAATTAGAACTCATTTGTTTATGAAGTTGAAATTTTACAAATTAAGTTTATTTCCAATGACAATGCATTTTTATGATAAGAAAATGACCTAATACTTTGTAACACTGTTACCAATTTTTTTTGCACTATAAAATTGTTTTTAATTTTTGTAACCAAAAATGATTAGAAATATATTTCCCCATGTACCTGATAAATAATAATTATGATCTCATTAAGTACTTCCTATTTAAGATATAATGTTATAATATTGTGAAATATGTACATGATTAAAACAAAAATTGTTTAAAAAGATTATTTTATTAAAATCTTTCTATAGGTAAATCTAACTACTAGAACTGCTGCTTGATTCAGTACTTCTGCTTCTCTTTTTCTTTTTCTTACTTTTCTTCTTTTCCTTTTGCTTCTTTTTCTTTGCTTTCTGCTCCTTTTCCTGTAATAAAAAGGTGATAAGACTCAATTTCATAACATCTTTTCAAAAAATATATTTAACAACTACAACAACAATGTTTGTTGACCTTTCGTTTTTAACAAACATTTTTACCTTCATCCAAACCAACGAAATTAAGTCATTTCTCTCATATAGTATTAGATAGAGAAGAATGGTTAAAAATATAAATATTTTAAATAATTTCTTACCTGTTTGACTGGTAATTCTGGTACAATTGATTCTGCAACCGGAGCACAGCCTGTATTTCTAAGTGTAGCAGTGACATCATCAATTTTGCTCATATCTGCATTTGGTGCTCGATATTGTTCACAGTGATCCACTCTCAATGTACGTCCAAGAATCTGAAAAATAAAATTATATTTTTTCAATCTAAATATAGTTATTAATATAAAATAAAAATCCAGAAATATTTGCATGTTTATACAATGTTATAGTGCTACCAGCAATCTTATTTTACTTTAATTATTATTTATTAGATTACCTTGATTCCATTTAAGTTATCCACAGCCAGTATAGTTGACCTTTGGTCCTCATAGCAGATAAAGGCAAATCCTCTAGATCTTCCAGTTGCTTTATCCCTCACTAAATTTATATTAACTATTTCACCGTACCTGTAAATATGCAGATGAAATATTAACTAAGCATTTTATTGACCTGATTACTATTATTTTAAGCAATGTTTTATTTATAATGTGATTCCAGAATAAAACCGAAAACCTTTTGCTTTGCAGATAGGGTTGCTACAAACTACTACCAATGTATCACTGCAGTTTCAATAATATATTATATAATAGAGACAACATGGGATAAATTAGCAAATTATGGGTGTACTTACTGAGAAAAAACACAGATAACATCTCCCTCAGTAAGGTCATATGGCATACCACCTACAAATATCCAGGCACTGTCTTTGTATTGATCATGCCAGGAACTTTTTGAGTTGCCTGATAACTCTCTCTCACTTAGTTTTAAAACATTTTTTACATTTCTGCAAGAAAATACATAAATATTTAAAATTTACGCACTGAAACATTTTAGTGAAAATACGTGTAAAGTAAATAAATACTCACGTCATAGGATTCATTGTACTTAGTTTATTTTTATCTTATAATTACAAAAATCTTTTGTAGCAGGTCTAATTCACCAACCGACCGATTTAGAATAGGGAGACTACAAGTGCAGTGTTTTTGTTTTTATGTTACATTAATCATTTATCGTAGATGTATCCACCGGCTGAAGAACCAACCAAAACCATGATTTGTACAATGTAAATTATGATATCAACTTCAGCCAAACCTAGCTGCTCTTCTGATGGTTTTTAAATTTTAATACAAAATTAAACTGAAAAACATGTACAACAATGACAATTAACAATAAAATTGACAAGCGAAACGATTGACATTAACTTTGACGTTAATAAATAGGACCATAGAATCTACAATTCCACAGCACACTAACCGGAACACTTTTTTATTAGGGCAATTATATCCTATGATAGACAAAAGGAAAAAAGGTCTCGCAAAAAACTACCACCCAGAGCCTCGCAGTGTGTAAGGCCACAGTTGACGCAACGTAGACTTCAATTGCGATTTAGAATTTGCCTTCATAGCTAATTATATGAGGTAATTCTCCACAGCTAACTTTAAATCAGCCGCAAACAATTCAAACCCGTAGGATATCCGAGTGACCATTTTTGTCACTGACGTCACTGACACTGGCAAAAATAGTCTTCTGACCTGAGTATATCTTGACTCGTCCCTCTGTCCGCATGAAACTTTAAAGACCACCGGGCCAACAGCCATTCGAAAAAAGAGGGTGGCCTGATTTGATTATCTCTACTTAGCTAGTCTGTTGAATTGACTTTACTTGTCAAGCTAAGTGAGTTGTTAGATTTGATTAATGACTTTGACAGTTATTTCATAGGGAACAATATTATGATTAAAAAAAGCTGTTTTCTAGAAAATAAGTCTAGAAAATAATCAATAATATCACTTTGTTTTGGTTTCGATACGTTAATTTAAGCAACAATTTAATTGTGTGTGAAATGACAACACCTTCTGCGGATACTCCAGAGCAATATGACCAGGCAAATATTTACGATTTTTCTTACATTACTTTTAAACTTTCGCAACGATACCACCATTCCATACAGTAACAACAAAACTATGTTTTCAGTTTGATGACGAGGATTCGGAGCAACAGCTTGGTTCGACAGGTTCAGGCCGTAAAAGACTCTTCAGTAAGGAATTACGATGTATGATGTATGGCTTTGGGGACGACCAAAACCCTTATACTGAAAGTGTTGACTTCTTGGAAGATCTTGTCATAGAATTTATCACTGAAACTACACACAAGTAATTTTTTAATCATTATATCTTAGCAGCTGTCCAATGTTATGGTTACACTAACTCAAATGAGTAAATTGTTGTCATTTCATTACAGAAATAAAGCAACTTAAATCCTATTTGTTCCCTGTCCTATAGGTTTTGATAAAAGCCAGCCTTTATACATTTCTCCATTACAAAGGAAACTTGTGTGCAAAATTTCAGCTTTTGGCTCCGGACTGTTTGGGCTGGGTGTTGATGTTAGTAGTCAGTACTCATGCTTTCATATATAATAATATTGATGTAATATATAAAAATCCCATGTCACTATGTTGATCTGCAATGGACTTTTGAAACTACTCAATTAAATTTGATAAAGTGGTTCAGGTGTCAAGATTTACTAACAACATATGTTAATATTATATTACTATTTTCCTTGTAAGTATCAAAACTTAAAGTAATAATTTCTACCTTCTTACCTACCCATAAATTGTAGAGTATTTTTCAAAATGGCTGTAAGGGATCAGCCAAACTGTTAAATATATATTGAGATATTAAAACCTTAGTAAATTAAACACAATTTAATGTTATGATTGTTATTTCAGAGCAATGGAGGTTGGCAGGACAGGAAGAGTTCAAGTAGAAGACATAATTTTTTTAGTTCGCAAGGATCCTCGCAAATATGCCCGTGTTAAAGATCTATTAACAATGAATGAGGAACTTAAAAAAGCTCGAAAGGCTTTTGATGAAGTTAAATATGTTGGTGAGTTACTTTGCCCGCTTTGTATTTTGCAATGTTTGATTAATTTGAATGCCTACTGACAAAAACTAGTACATTGTTTCATATTTCCATTTTTTTGTTAATCTAATGATTTAAAGACCAATTACTTGAAAATAAAGATTTTATGGAATGAAGTATTACTTTGTACTAGCTTAACAGATTATAATTAATGTGATATGAACTTGAATATCAAAAAAAGTTAATACCATTGTTGTTTATTATACTTACATTTTACTCATTTAATTGTTTTGAACTTATAGAAGGTCAACAATAACATAGATGGCCAAACAAGAACGCCATGCTTCTAAGACTGATGCAAGTAACAGAATTTCATATTGGCATTTGCTTCTGTGTCTGCACATTGTACCCACTATTTAATCAATGAACAAGCTTAATGTTTTAAATCATTTATGTTCAAGTCAACTAACCCGTGAATGTTAACAATATTTACACAAGTAATTTTTGTTTTATTGTACTTATTGTCAGTCTGCTGCAGGCTTTTATCTTTCCTTCCAACTGAAAATTGCTTGTGTAAGGTATATATGTAATCAATTTGTAATGTAAATTACAATAATCATAATTAATGTTGTGTTAACCCTATTTTATGTAAAAGATAATTTTATTTACAATTAGAACTAAGTATTAAATTTTCATACTTACATTGAGATGATGCACTTGGGATATAAATATATTAGTTAAGATGGGGATTATCATATAGGACTTTAGATCAATATTAACAATGTTTATGTTGTAAATACAAGTCCTTTCAAGTATACAGACCCTTATAGTATCCTTACATATGTCCTATACAGCACCATTAGATAGCTAACATTGTTTTGGTTCCAATTAGCTATTTGTTCACGTAGGGCTGGGTTTGTTCAGTCTCCCATGCACATTAATCCGGGGCCACTAAGGTAGATGTTATTTACTGTTTTTTTCTAACATTACTTACTGTTTTTCAGAATGAACCCTGGGTCTAATACTTCAGAATAAGTAAGTATCTAAATAACAAAATACTTTGAAGGTAAGCGCTTATCGTCTGCCACGTTTTGCTTCTAAGCAACACTGGAGAAATATCAGTCTTTGCTTTTTAAAGTCAGTTATTTAAAAAACTAAAAATGTCCCTTTATAATGTTAGTGCACTTAAGCAAAATAAATATACTGTGATTCATAGTTTAAAGAGTTCCCCTGTCTGAAGCTAAGCCTGATATTGGTGGTCAGGTTATGATGGACTACAGAATGAGCTTTCAAATGAATGAGTTTATGAAATTTAACACTTATGTTGTTTACTTTTAACGAGTTTCCTCATTCGGGGGTATAAAGTTATAACAAAATTGTTATTGGAATTAAAACGATATAAAAAAAAAAACACTTTGATGTGATAAGTGAGAGTTTGTGTTGATTCGCAACTTAATTTGTTTCAGATTATTGCCCCGGATATATGTAGGTGTCTACTGCAGTGACATTCCTTATCCACAGCTGATGAACTTCAAACTCTCTTAACACCTAAAGACTTATCTTGTAAATATACATGTGATTTGAATTATATGGTTTTCTTTATACATCCTATTTTTCTTTTCAATACCAAAAAAAAAAAAAAGGTTTTTAGACAGTAAAAATCCAATTCAATGATAATAATTTATTTTGTGCAGTTACAAACATTACAATATGTAACAAACAATACAAGCTACTTCAGATATACAGAAACTTATGTAAGCATTATTAGGAAACAATCTGTAAAATACTAAATCAATACAATAAAATGCATTAAAATTGCAAAATGTCCATTGAATAATTTACTAAAATAAGTTCTTCACGCGACAACAAAACTAGGAAAACTTCAACTTACATCCACGCAACATGAATTGGAAATATTACGATGCGAATATTTTATAAAAATGTGCAAATGCATCAACATGAAGTATAACTAATGGGTGTAAATAAATATTATCGTTCACACTAAACTTCAGGTGACTAGACCTGCATATAAATAATTAAACATTTTTACTTTGGTTCACAATGAATTTCACAACAACACATGTTTCCAACAAACTTATACTTAACACACACCACTTCGGGCTATGTAACAGTGTATAAAATATAACCTATATTACAACTATGCCTGGCAAAGCAATAGATCTATTAATAAATAACACGGTACATTGTATAACACACTGTCACAATAAATATATCATTTATATTAACTTGTTGTATAATGTCACATGTATATATAACGCTATGAAGAATGTTTTTTAAACTTTGGTAACTTTTCACAGGATGATGACATAGAATTAGTACCTATAGTTCGATGTTCCTCTTGTTCTGTGTTTTATAAGGATTTATTAATTGAAAATCCGTAATCGTTATTCCACTAACTTCAATACAAAATTGAAAAAATCACAAAGTTATATGACACAAATATAAATGCCACCTCAGTGAACACAATACGGATAGGAATCGCAGCATCATCTAAAATAGGGGAGTTATAACATAAGAAAATCCTCCAAAACACGACATCAAAAGATTTCGAAAACATGGAAGACTACTAGATTACTAGAGCCTTAAAAATAATGAAGCTATTATAGTCTGTTATATAATGGACAAGTTCGGCAAATAGCAAAAAGCAAACTAGAGTAGATTTACATAAGTTAAACCTAACTACAAAAACCTTAAAAATTCAAAGTGTATATTTTGCAAAATTTTATAGAAAATTGAGTGAAAGTCGTCACTACCTACTAAAATCTCGTGTATAATTATTACACTACCTACAGAAAGTTCAAACTTTATAAATATTCTAACGTCTAAATAGCAAGGCAAGTTTACCTGTAATTTAGTCTAGTCGTTTCTAAAACGAGTTATTTGTCTAAGTAACAAGATTCTATAAAAATGTCTAGTATTGAACCATTCTGACAGAATATTTAACAAACCAACAGTATAAGTGGTATTATGGTATATGAATAATATCAATTCTCTGGCGGTCAATTGGTAAATCTTAAATAACTACATTATAATAAAATCGCAAACATTTCCTTACTTTTCGAGCATGAATAACTCTCATAAATCAATAGGCCCGTGTTGGTCCGCAAAAACCGAATGATAATTGATAAGTAGGGTGGCTCTACACATATTCGGGCGTGTAACATAAATTCAGCAGTTCAATGAAATATCATGATTCATTAGTTACTTAATATTTATCCTCGCGTACCCTAAACACTTCTAAAATTTTGGAATGTTTCAAAATTTAATTGTAACTGCCTATTTGTGTGGTAGACAATGATTAATCCCCCTCAGAGCTAAGAGAAGATTATTAATTTATCATTTATTCATCATCACGATATATTTATAAAGAAAAAAAATGCCATAGTCCACATAACATGCTAAATCATATTGTACAACACATACAATATAAATTATTAATTAACTAACCGATTCCGATAGCCTGTCCGATACGATTTTACCGGCCGATTCGGAACATAATCCCGAATATATGTATTAGCACCCTTAATAAGTTAAGATGTCAAACAAAGCGAAGGATCGGTAGCAGGTGGTCGCCGTCGATATGTTACCACACCTACCGGTGGTACGTGTTTAATCAGTTGGTGGGTCCATATCGGCGACGATGGCCTTCATGACGGCGGCGGCGGCCAGGGCCGCGTGAGCCTGCCACTCCTTACCGCGAGTACCGTCGCGGTAATCCGCTATGCCTGGTTTTACAAAGAAACACATTATCTGTAATGCCGTGCTAAGCCCAAGAACGACATATCAATTTTGGTTTGTTTTGAGAAAAAACACTACTATACTACTACTTCTTAGTCGTTTAATATAAAAAATGTTCCAACATAAATACGATTATTTTGATTTTATAACAAGAGATGCATACATTTGAAGCAGTCTGAGGTATTTTTTTGAAATACAGCAATTGAGTAATACTTGTATTTATATGTACGGTACCGGAATAAAAACTCCGCAGGATAAGAGGAAGTAGTTCTTATTTAGCTTGCAAGATATGGCCGACATAAACATAGTTACTTTTATATAACCTTGGGAAAATAATTCAATTTTTACCTCGAATAGACACGAAGCAGTCCTTGCGATTGCCGACAACGCTATCGAGCACAGCATCCAGCTCGCAGTCGTAGGCCTTCGCCCTTGCGTGAGCGGCGAAAGCTGCGCGCGCTTCGCCCGCACCAGCCACCACTCGTCCTCCCGCTACCGGCGCGCAATGTACACGCATTCCTGTGGACCTGCGTATATAACAAACGACTTCATGAAACAACAATCAATGAATGCTAAAAATCTATATTTACTATTTCCATTCTCTGACTCTTATCATATCTAAATGAAGATAACCACCACGAGGAAACCTGCACACCTGACAGTTCTTCACTATGTTCTCATAAGTGTGTGAAATCTGGAAGTTCACACTTGGCCAGCGCGGTGGACTATGGCCTTTATTCCTCATATTGTAAGAGGAAAACCATGCCCAGCATTGGGACAGTTATGAGTTATGACGAATTAAATATTTGTACAAAATCATAATAAATGCAATAAAAAAAATGCCCGATATAGTCTCAGATAACACGGAACCTACTCACGTCAAAGGAAAATCTTTGTTGAAATCCTTTATACCCAAAGTAGAAAATAACAATGACATTTAGAAATACAAAAATAATATCACTGTAACGTATCAGAAACTGTAACAATCATGAATATTAAAATTATACTTTGTTACCATTTTTTTTATTTATTTACAGTATCTATGTATTTGCATTTTTAAAACAGCTTTGAGAACAATGTGGAGAAATCTTAGATAATTATATAAATTTCCTTACTTTTTTTATGAAAGCATAAATAAAACGATAACTTGTAACAGGCCAAAAAAGAAAAAATGTCGTTGCGTATAAATTGGAACCCAAGTACCTAATGTTTGACATCACGACCTTCTTTACCAAAACAAAATACGTATTTCTTTGTTATTCTTTCGTGACCGTGATAAATAAGTACCCATAAAAATATTTTATTGTCCACAAAATTTATTGCCTAGGCCGCCCAAAGGCGTCTCGATTTCAAACTTAATTTATCAAGGCCAAGTACCCGTAAAAACTCTGAGGTTTGTCTATTTACGATTTATTACTTATCTACGAGTAAGAATAACAAGACAATTACCGAGCACTAGATATCTATGGATTTAACGAAAGCATATGGATATAGTTATAATATCCTCAAACTTTCTAGCCTAATTAATTTAAGTAAATTAGGGGTGGCCTATGCCCAGCAGTGGACTTTTAAAGGCTGTTAGATAGATATATGGTTACATTTATTTAACGTAAAATATAATTTTCTCATAATATTCAAAATAATTTAATTTCTCAGTTGCTAGGCAACTAACTAGTGGATTATATATCCAGATAGAAAACTGCGAACAGCCGTAAGTAGTCCAGCTGAGTGGGCGCGATTGATTGAAACGTCGACTACAGAAGCAATTAAAATAAATAAATTTGTCAGTGAATAACTCCCTTGACTACTAAATTAGTGGCCTTCCCTTGATTTGCGATCGAGTTCGATCTTCCATGAAAAGGGACTATTCAAATTAGGTATGCTTATTAAACATTACTTTCAGTTTTACATTGGTGGATGAAAATGGTAAAGAAAGGTGCACACATAAGAATTCTTCATAATGTTCTCAAAGGTGTGAACCACGTAAGTCCGAATTTGGTAAATTCTTCTCAATCTGAGATGATACCCGTATCGTCAACAATGAAACATTTATAAGTTAAAAATACTGATGTAAGTTATTACTAAGTTATACTGATGTAAGTAACTGCTAATTTTCTAAAACACGTGGTTATTAATCACTTTTAATGGCGCCAACACCGTTGACACGTTAGCAAGTCCATGAATAATCTCTATTCGAGGAAACCATACTAGGTCGGTAGCCTTCCAATCTTCGATATTAAATTTCCTTATTAGTCCGCATTAAAAATGTTACAATATCCTTAAAGTCATCCTGCCTTATAATGCAAATTTACAGGTAATTTGCGTACATTGACGTTTGATGAAATCAACTGTGTAACGGTGACTGGTGCACTTGGGGATCCCCACAAACCCCACGGCATTATACAAAGTATAATATAGTTATACAAAGTATAATATACTATAATCATAATCAGTCTTCTTATCTTTAAGTGTTTGAAGGTGTTTATCATAATTATGTCATGTGTATGAAAAGAAAATTAGTTGCGGGAAATAGAAAGCCTATTTTCTTCCAGGTATTCAATTAGATGATTAGAATAAAAAAAAGTCATTGAAAAGACGTCGACGGATAACTTTAAAACAACATTCACTAGTGTAATCGATTGTGTTAATGACTGCATTAAAATACGTATTAGAAATCCTTAAATGTTTACGATTTTTTTTGTTTGGTTTTCATATATCTTAAAATACCCTGCCTAATTACTGCCAAAATTGTATTCGAAGTAACATGTTAGAGTTATTTAATTACCTATTTGGAACCCTACGTGAGTTTCTCACTAAACCTATACTTACACGTAAACAAGAAACAGGTCAAAGGTTCACAGTTCACAGGTGATTAAGCAAAAAGGGAAAATAGATGACTAAACGGCGCTACGCGAACCATAATGGCCGCGAAATCGTAATGAACAATTATGTATTGTACCGCACGTGTTGTGATAGTCATGCGACTATTGGAATTTTCTACAGCACATTACTAACCACGACGCATTGCGATGAACACATAACTTATTCAATTAATAATAAAAGATATTTATCTTTATTAGATACATGTAAAATTTTATGCAACTATTTAAAAAAAATTACAAATTTTAGGCGAAAATACACTTGCAAGTATCTCTTAGGGAAAACAAGGAATATTTAGATCTTTTAGGAGAAATAAAAATTTATGAGTTTGTACTTTAAAATTTTCCAACTTGTTTTCTTAAGTCACTGTAAGCACTAATGTCAATAGCAAAATGACAAGCCGCTGAACGACGCTGGAGTTATATGGCGTAATATGGGACTTTTCGTGTGTACAATATTTTAATGTTAAATATTGTTTTTAATTTCAAATATTGTAGTATTTTAAATGTCAAGCTGAAAATTTTTACTTAATGCTTTTTTTTACGCCTAGATAAATAACTCGATCGGTTTGAAATGTATATTTTCTACAGTCGTATCGTCGTCGCTGAATGCAGGATTTGTTCATTAAAGTTCTAATTTACTATACATTTGCGAGTCCCAAAAGGCCAAAATAAATCTAAATAGTACCCCTCCTAAGCCATATTTATACATGGGAGTTTTTATAAACTAGTTAATTAGTTTGTGCACTCTATGTTACACTCTACCTCCTTTGATTTGTTTCGTTATTGTCCTCTGCACAAAAGTTGTCTAGAAGAGATCTCTTTATAGCGATAAGACCGCCTTCTGTATGTATTATACATTTTTAATGCAACACGTGTCTGTAACTTATTTAGAGTGTTAAATAAATAATATTCTATTCTATTCTATATATTTACTTTTGTTCTCCAAGCGGTGTCGGGTGCGACACTTCGATGAAGGCACCGTCACCTACATCCACGCACAGCCGATCGGTGGCACCCTCCGGCACTCCCCAGCGGCCAGGCACTCCACGCAAGCGTTCCATACCTGATAAAGATGTTTAGTTTTTGTATTGTGTAAGGTATCATCAAATATACATTGAGGACGAGACGATATAAGATAAACTAAAGATAGTGATATATGAATGATGAAATATAATATACATTTATACATTTTCTGAAAGCTTCCGACGTGACTTAACGACTGAGGTCTAAAGATAATCGATGGCTCGGCGTGGTCTCAGAAGTACAGAAGCGCACATCAAACTTGTCTGTACAAATGTATGAGACTCATTGTTAAAGAATAAAAAAATACAATGGAGGTTACCATAATTTTAAATACTACAACTTGACTTTAAACTTAAATCATCGCAGACACTAAACATTTTAAATGCAAACAGGTACTCACGATTCGCATACATTTATTACTCGTATATGTTCCTTATAATATTGAAAGAGTGTCTTGCCGTGACCTTGATCCATGTAATTGGTCCGAAACATCGGTATAACGTATACCGTGAGTACCCGTCTGCATTTAAAAATACCTCAGGCGTCGTACTTCACGACAGTTAACAAATCTCCAATGTCATGTCTCAGGAATTCCAATAAATAAACACGTACAGAACTTACGGATCTATTTAAAGGTGTAATCATAGATATTTTCTTTAATGAATCATACAATTGCAATTCTTATATTTAATTTTACCGCCGTACTGTATTTACAAGTACCTACTACTTTGTATAAAACTGAAGAACGTCAGATCCTTAAAATAACTATGTAACAAAACTATCCCGTATTATTTTACTGTACTCTTTGCACTCGAGAGGAGTCAACGGAGGGTGAGTGAATTCTATTATGGGTGTTTTCAGTACGTGCCTAAAAATACACGCGAGATAAGTCAACGTTATAAATTAAATAGT
>DWPA01002675.1:0-15363 GCA_018251375.1 Calpodes ethlius
GCGCGTTGCTACGCCAACAAGTGCTGCCACGGAAATATATGAAATTAATTGGAATGACAGTAGCGCCATCTGTCGAAAATTTATCGTATCAACTCAGAAACCTTTGTGGGCTCATGCACAACAACTTTGCTAAAGATCATCACATTATCCAATGCATGGTTTACGGTTCTATAAAGGAAATACAGACAAACATTCATTTTTATATAATGAACAAAAACCTTGCATTTCACTGAAATTATAACTAATATCTAATGTACCCACGCGCAAAATTTGAATACACTTCCGAATGCCTGAAAGCTATTATTTAAAACCACTATGCTTTCGTTGTCCCACTCTTGCGTTACATCTTTAAATAACAAAGATTTAGAAAATAATTAAGTTTAAACACTTCCAATAATATTATATATATATTCTTGGTTAGACAAAATTATCCTTCGTATTAACAAACAGTACTATGGGATCTCACAGTAAAATAGGATTGATAGTTCGTATTGCCATCCTTGTCTTTGGCATTGTTTAAGAAACTAGAGTGAAGGAGACGGGTATACAAACAATTGATCCTCTCTTTCAAACCTCAAACCTCATAGTATTGTTACGGATACGACAGATAAATTTGTCTGTACAATACATATTATAATTACAATTTATTCAAAAAAAATTAATCGCCTATCGTGAGTACTGAGAATAGTCCTTATTTCAACTTTTGAATAAACAGAAGTAAATTCGAAAGTCTTCTAAGCCATGAAGATTATTCACTATACAATATCGTGTGCTCATGTCTTATGTAATGCAACATATTACTCTATGAACTTGGTTTAAATTACAAGTAGTATAGTAATACTATATTACAAGTTACAACAAGTATCAATTCCTTGATATTGTTATTTACATACATAGCTTTTTCTTAAGTTTTGTTTTACAGCGCATAAAAAAGATTTTACAATGTTTGCAACGGCGTGCGTAGAAGATACAGACAAAACTTGTTACGACTAATTTGATTATGTTATTTTAAAATCGTTTAAAATGGTATGTTCGAAATAACGTATTAGTTTTACCAGCCCTGATTAATAGTTATCATTATAAAAGTCTGAGAGCGTTTCGTCCTCCCAGGTGTTCTACCTTAGACAATATCACATACCTTTTTATATATTAGGGTTGTATATCAAAGAAAATAATATATTCATGAAAAGTAAAATAATTATATTAATATTAATTATATGATATTAATTTTAGGAATAGTAGGGAATTTAAAAAAGAAACGCGTTAAGTTACGTACTGTTATATATCTATTTAAAATATATCATAATGCAAGAAAGCGTCTTATTTGACATTTTCAATACCATCATCTAACTTTATGAATTTATAACAAATGTGTACAACCTTCTCTTTGTTAAAATGATATGCATCCTACAATTTATTTTTAACCAGTAACGCATCGGTGATTTAGTGTTATTAATGGTCACGGGTGACCTTCAGTAGTTATTAAATGTTCGTTCGGGTATTAACATAAAAAACTGAACAGATGGCAACCCTAAACACGACCTTCGTCTTAGTTCCAGAAAGGTCTGGGATCAGACATCGCCAATTACTAGCCATCAAATCCAAATTACATCTTAGGGTCCTGGTACAAAATATAAAATCCCTCACTAATAATCTCACAAAAACTTTTAGCCATTTTTATTTTCATATCCGCTTATATTATTACAATTGAAGCTGAAATACGTGAACCAACTCGTAACGACATCTGTCGAAAAATCTTAGAACTATAATCATAGTGACCGTTATTTTTATAACTTAGCGATCTAGGTTTCTAAGGCTTTATGATATCTTCAACAATTCGAATTACTTACTAAATTAGGCAAGCTACACATATACCTCAGGTCGACATTAAGCGGCATAGACGGGCCGTAAAGTCGAATATGTGGAATATGCGGCTTTATATTTGAGAAAAGGCTGTTTGACTTAGATGAACGAACACACGCACGGAAGGAATCAAATATACCAATTCGATAAAGACATACTACTGAGCTAATTATATGGGAAGCATCCCTTATTAAATATTACTTCAAGTAATCTGTTTAAAGCGTCTCATTTCTCTACCAATTTTGAATGTAATTTCATTCCATTTTTCAATTCAAATTTTGTGTAATGCAATCTAAATTTGAATTTAACTTTTATAGTTGAAACAAAATTTATTTTATGCAAATTTTAAAACTGGAGTTCAAATTTTGTCGTTTGTTTGAACACATTATAATATCCAGAAGTAAATTTCTTTTTAAATCATAACACATACCATTCGTTCACGGTTGGCCGATATTTGAACTTAAAATTGAATTAGTGTTCGAAATTCAAATCAATAAAACAATTAACTAACAGAATATTATACCTTAAAACAATACCCATAAGAGTTAGAGCCACAGATTATATTTGGAATTGACAGCTAAACATTAACGGCATGAAACATTCAAGGTGTGTGCAATTAAATATGTATTAGGATTTACTGCGAGTTGAGAGTCTTGGCTACTTGCGACGAGTATTTGAATAATGGCATTTGTAAGTGGAATCCACACTAACTCAAGCCGGGTTGACAATGAGGGTTGGCTACACGAATACATACAGAATGTAGAATTACAACAGCATATTAATACGATTGATTTCACACTTCATAAATGCTAAGAAGTAGAAACTATTAGACAGAATAATCTGTCTGTCAGTCTGATGGCTCATCTTCCCGCGAAAAAGAAACCTAAATACCAGAACAATCAACATAACCTCATGATGTGAAGGCTGATAATCTCATCACTAGGAGACTTTCGAATTTCAATACATTAGAAGTATGTATGACCTGTCTGAGTGGCACAAATTGGAGGGCCTATGGAAGACCTATGTCAAGCAGTGGCTCTCCAAAGGTTGATAGACAGATAGGAGTATGTAATTTTAGCCTTAAATTGTTGACCCCTAACCGCTAAAATTTAAAAGCTTAATTAACTTCAATTCATTTTAGTAAGAATCCTTTACTTCATTTAAGTGCAACCTAAGTGTAGAAGGTTTAATCTGGGTGAATGCACCAGCGCGCAACAGCAAGAGATAAAATCAACAACAAGTTGCGTACTTTCCTTAAGTCTCACAAAGGATCTAAGTTTAAACGATCTGGTAACACGAATACCAATGAAAACGAACACAGAAATCGCAGCAACAAAGTTGCAATGAATCGTTCTGTAGCGTGCGTAAGCTACCAGCCGTGGAGGATTTTAGATTTCATTTAGAATAATACTTAAATATAACACTTAAAAAGTACAGAAAAGCAATAGAAAACTGTAAAGTACCAAAAATCTGAAAAGATACAAGTTCAAGACAAAATAATCCTACCATATTCAAGATCGCTGACGTCAAAGAAGAAACTATACTTCAATGAATAGTTATAAAGGGTCAATTTATCGAAATAATATATGATTTTTATGATGTAATAGAAATTTTATATCTACATTTTGTAATACTAAACTACACTACACAATCGTCAAAATCAATTTAAGAATGTTTGTATAAACAAAAAAATACTATGTCGTCACTTCCTTTTTAATTGATTTTAAATTATGATAAGAAAATACTTAAATATCAACAACGAAGACCTAATAGAACTAACAAAAGAAATCCTTTAAAACAATCTGTGGTAGGACCTAGGCTAGTAATTAACAAGCGCCAATGCTAAACTACAGCAAGAAAACGAATTTACCAACATCAGAATATTCTAATTATTTAATGTCCAAATTAAATTCAGTTTAGGGAGCGCTAGCGTAGGTTCGAAAATTGTAAATTGTATCCAAAATTATAAATTAAAATGTATTTATTACAATTTATGCTGTAAAATGCTGCATTTGATCATAAATTCCAACAAGAGAAATCAACCACAATTTGGGTCTAAAATATTTATCGTTTTATTTATTATAAACAGAATTTTAACGTGAAATTTCCTGGCAGTTTCGAAACTACGACCCAAATAAAATGTAGCAAAATCCTTAAGTTACGTAAAATATTAAGACTTAAAATGCCAAGCGGAAATGGGTGACGCACCATCCGTTCTGCATACATGACGAGATTAAAAATAAATATAGGCTCGATTGTCAGATTGTAGCAACAATGACATCATAACGTCAACAAGTCCGAAAGTGAATCCTACTGTTCAAATTACTTGAATGAAAGCGTAATTGAAACCTTGTTCAGCTACAAACTAATGAGATTAGACAAAGGTGTTTATGAAGGGATCCTATGTTCGATTACGAGAAATCACGTGCCAATTATAAAAATAAGAAGACTATTGTTATTGTGTTCATTTATGAAATTAGATACTTTTAAGTACGATACAATGATAATGTTACAAGAAACTTAAAGTACCCATAGCTAAAATTAAAATAGAAATTGTGTAGCGTTAAATAAAAACCTTCTGACCCTAATTAATAGTCTTTATTCCAAGAAGTGCATGTCTGGAAGAGGTCGCTCTATAGGTGATTAAGTCAATTATTTATACTCCAATTTCATTAGTATTACATTACGGACAGATGTTTTATTACTTGGCAAATTTAACTTAGATACAGACCTTTAAGTCTCCAATAAAATGGAGCAGTTTATTCCAGTGCGTTTTAGGGACACATTTGAAAAAACGTAAACATTTGCTGATTTTAAAATACGCAAAACAGAAGACAATTAAAAAATTTACAAAAGATATTCCCTCAATCTGTAAAAGGTTTAGATTTGAACTATTTATGTAAATAACTGAAAAATTAAGTAATGATCTATCCGATGGTAAGTGGGTAGCCATGGCAATGGTAGCATAAACGTAAGCGAAATATATCACTATATACCCCCTACAGACGTAAGCGAAAGATATCACTGATGCTTTACCAGCTCATAAAGAAGTAAGAGAAGAACGAAATATAACTGGCTCTCAAGTCAAGATATTCTTCAATTAATAGGTAGCTGGTACATAACCATAGCTTACGTGTATATGACATTTATGATACGCTTGGTCCTCTGTAACCGGATACCCCAGTCGTCATCCATGCGATATTGTGCACACGCGCGCTACTTCGTCGAACCGACGCGAGATGGAGCTACCTTCCGAGAAATATTTTGACCCTGCAGCTACAAATGACTGAGGTGATGAGATGTAATTAGGGTTAGGAATTTTTTTGTTGAGAAAGTTACGTCTAATTTAAAAGGAGTGAAATTAATTTAGACACGGTCACGTTTTTGTGAAAGCGTTTTAGTATTGAACAAATGTGTTGTTTTAGAATAGTATGACTTTACAAATTATAACGGCGAGTTCATGTACCTAGTAATTACTAGTAATAGAAATATTGGATAGTGCAGTATAAAGGATATATTCGGTAGTGTAGGATAAAGTATTATATTAGATAGGATAGTAGGAATAATTTAATAGTTTTAGAAAGAACAATAATATTAACTGTTTCTTGTTCAAGAAGAAGAACAGTTAAAAAGAAGAAGTTACTATTATTAAAGTTTAAAAGAAATAACCACCTACAACATTTTCCGCTATTACTCAAATCGCTGAGAATTTCGTGATACAATTTCATCGGATTCTATTTCTTAATTTTACCTAAACACTTACGTGCTTTTGATTCGATGGCGTGTGTAAATTCTACGAATAGATATCAGAGGAATCTCTTCTCCGAAGGACTGGTGTTTCACACAACACCGGCGTGGACTAATCATTTACATTTATATCAGACATTGAAGCGGAAAGAGAAAAATTTTTATACTATGAATAACATTAATACGAAATAGACACTTAATTACGGTGATATAATAGTTTTGCTTGAATGAATCCCTTTATTTCTGATAATGCTAAATATATTTAGACACGTAATACGTATAGATAATAATGCTTTAAGTTACCAATTATTCTATAGTTTAAATATCCACTTATTGTCATTATTTTTTAAATAAAAGCCAATTCCCTATTTTGGTAACGAAATCGTATATTATCCATATTTTACAAAATCGATCGAAGAAGATGATCTATGATTGCTGTAAATGGCAGATAACTAAAACATAATTCTATATACTTATTTATTTGAACAATAACGTGAAGTATATGAATTAATATATACCACATCATACATAAAAAGAATAACTAATAGACATAATTATGACGCGGAAATAAAATATGGCTTCTCTTTGCGATCTAAATAAACTAAAAAATGATAATTGTAGCCTATGGATATCAATAACGACTAAGGTGAAACGTGTTGCCAACAAAAAAGAGAATTAACTTCTTTAAGAATGAAAACTTCTTAAACAACGACACCAGGACATACCGCAGTAGGAAGAAAGAAGAATATTGAAACGAAATTCAAAACGATTAAAGCTCGCCAATTGAGAGCAAATGGTCAATTAATTCTATTTCGATTTTAGATGACATCATTATGATGAACACGAATGAAATAATTTAGTTAGTTTATCATTATGTAATCACAACCGCCTCGGAGTACTGACCTGTCCAATAAAACTGAAGTAATGGCCAATTACTGCCCCACTGCAGGGCAAAGGCCTCTACCGTCGGAATTATTTTACACTAGCTGCCTGAGACTTGTGCGGAATTGACATTTTGTTATATTATTTCTCAATTAGCTGATGTCATTGAATAGCTTTAACCTCTTTTCGTTGATGTTAAAATTTATTTGACTTTAAACGGTTTTTTATCTTTATATTAATAAGTGAAGAGAACAATTTTGTACTGCTCTTTAAGAATAATTCTCGCGTGTAGGAGTCCGAGATTTGGTGATGATATATTTAAATGAGGGAGTGCAAAATGTGAAATTATTTTAATAGTATATGTACAAAAAAGTCAAAGTAAATTAAGTCTTTGACAAATTGATATACAGTTAAATGACTGCAGAGACGGTCTCTAGGATCTATAAGAATGCGAAAATGGTGTATTGATCTCAAAGTTTACCATTATTTAACGTTATAAGAGAGGTAAACTATTTTAGCCTTGTTTCCTAACCCTGGGTACAAGTCTCTTTCCAAAACATCGCGATTTTCTTCAAGACTATGACAATTATGATTATGACATCAAAATATCAACACTTATTCTTTGGAGACGAAGAAATATGTGCACATCGTTGTACTGGTGCAATCAGTTGTAATATTCACTCCTAATCAATAACTAAGAACAACTGTTTATTTTATTTCAACAAACATGAAGATAAGCATCTCTTTTAACTCTCCAAGGAATAAGTGCTTAGATTTTACCGATATAACTGTTGAGTCTGTTGAATAAAGGTTAGAGGTCATCAATGAAACTCTACCTAACTTACAGAGTAAGGAATGTATCTGATCAATATTGCTAATGCAATTAGTTATAGTAACTTCCATAAACGCCATAGCAACGTTGAACATAAAAAAAGGATTTAATTGTGAAAAAAGAATTTTACACTACATGCAAACAACTTTAACTAAGTGCGTATTCGTAGCCCCAATACCTATGATAATAAGCAGTTTCTAAATAAGATAAGCAACAAATATCACGGTCAAGGCTGAGATAGATGACCGCAGTTGACAACATCCCTTAAATGATTGAAGGATGTGAGAATCTGTCGGCCTCGAATTGGAAATAGTTACATAAGAGTCTTTAAAACGTGACGGAAACCTTTGGGTTGATCACTAACCTTTCCTCCAATTTACGCTTAAACAACACAATATTGTGTACTCTTTTTTTATAAATAAGGCTGACCTACACTTAGCCCCTAATTATTTCCAATGAAAAAATATCCTGCAAAATTATGGGAATAGCTGACAAACCAACTAATGAGCTGACCATAAGTCTACTTTAAGGTAAGGGGTCAACATCACCCATGGACAGCAGCAATACTAAGGCAATACCCAGTTGGTGCGGCAAAGAAAGTGAGAACATAGAAAAAGTGAAGAAAACTATTTTGACCTTAAATAACTATTGATTATACACATCTTAGCATATACAAGGTAATCATGATAGATCCTTAAGAAGTGCAATCCAACCCAAAGCTCCTGAAAGTCTATTCACCATTATCATGATAATAAAATAACAGTTACTGACGAAACTTGGCGTTGGTTACACAAGCTAAGCTCTATAAAAAGGATCTCTAAACATCTATTTGGCGAGCGATTGCATCGAAGGTTGCATAAACCAAGATTCCAACATGGATTCCACTTGATATGCAGGCAGCATATAAAAATTCGCCAGGTTATCTCGAGTCCTACGTCTAAGACATAGTTGCACGGTAGCATCGCGACACCATGAATACGTGAAGGTATGTGCATACATAAGAACAAAGTAACTCGTGCTGCTAAATATGAAACAGTTGAGCCATTATCAGTCTTATTGCAGTGGGATAAGATATATGATGTTGACGCGGCTGAAGACGATGTAAATAGTGTTACTCTGCACACACTTATGTGAAATGCTCTTGGCTTGGACGTGCTGCTTATGTTTGCGCAAGGTATATGTGAGGTCCTTGTCATAGAGTATTTGGCAACCTCTGCTTACATTAGGCAAAATTTGTACTTGAAATCAATTCTCTCTGACAAATTTAAAGATATCACAATTTTTGTACCTAACTTATCTAAATTTAATCCTACATAATTAAAGGATAATAAGTATTACGTCATAATTGAAAAAGTTTTGAAACATGCAAAAGTTAAAATCTGCATAAAACGCTAAACAATTCAGTAGCAAACTGTGTTGATTACATTTTATTTGTAAACAGGACCTGCGGCTGCGAGTCGAGAACATAACAACTTTTAAAGTATATGAAGGTCAACACCTCAACACCAGTAATGACGCTCGGTGGTGGCCCCACGACAATAAATCATTAATGAATGATACATTCCACGCCGGCGAAACTCGTGGACAGCAGTTTTTATGATCTACTTCTACGTGTCGCTTTAAAAACTGGTAGAGATGAACGTATATGAATTTAAATTTTAATAAGGCAACAGATGTTTCAAGGAAATTAATGCGCTCAAACGGGATTGGAATGCCGCTACTAGAAAATGCTAAAAATTATAGGACCAGTTCTCCTCAAATTACCTGTTTACTTATAGAACTAAATACTACGCCACATCAAGAAAAATACAATCTTACAATGACACTTATTTTCAAATAAACGACCACTAGCGCAGAATTTAAAAGAAATAAAAGTGAAAAATAATATTGAGAACAGTGCGCCAAATACACTATATTAATGTCAATAGCACCATAATGTGTGCGCCCGTAAAACCACAATTTTACATGACCCCGGTAATCTCTATTTGAATGCGAATGATTCAAGCTTTGCTTAAACAGTAACTGTAAACCGACAAAGTGTAGTATAATAACGCTGGTATGCGATGCTTTTCCGCTCAAACTAACACACAACATTCGTTAGGGGATTTTCGAGGAGAGTTAGGAGTTAGGTGGTTTTACATTAGGAACAGATGGTTAAAGATTATGGATAAAACTTTAGGAAGACGCGATTAAAAAATCTCTAAATTCTAAAGAGACACTAAATTCTATTTAATGGAAACCTGTTTCCAAAAAAGCGCAGGAAAAAGGAGCAAATATTTTTTTAAGAATATTCACTCAAGTGATTACTTATTTATAATTGACCATTGCCTGAATATAAAACAAAGAACTGTCATGTGATGATGTAAGATAAACGCAACATGAAAATGCAATTGAATTTGTTAATCCAGTAATCAGTATATAAGTAACGTCATGCGATGGACACATACAGACAAATATAGCTGAACTTGAATTACACGATTTCAAGGTTATCAAACACAATACACAAGCAATGAATTATAAACGTGAAAAAATGAAATATGTCAATACAAATTTCAAAATATCAAAATGTAATAATAAGGGTAATTAAATGAAACATTGAAATTGAAAGAGAGTATGAATATGAATGAATAAATCAAAAGTAATCAGAAGTTATCTATACATATACATAAAATTGAAGTGTCTGCTTGTAATATTGATACACCAAACTACAACAAACGTAAAACACCATTTGTTAAATCGCGGGCAACAGCATGTTGGGTAATATAATTCTATCTAAGTTAGTAAAATCCTAGGTCTGAGGTCACAGTTGATCAATCTAACATATCTTTTCGTTTACTTGCACCGCTCGTGTTATCGATCAATTGACGTCAATTCGAACTGCGAAGGTTATTACTGATGGCTGATGCTCCATCGTTAACCTGATACAGGTCAGGTCGCATTCCAACGTCAAAAAAGGCCAGATAACTTATGGAATTTATTTCATACTAGTGCTTTACTTTATCTTTGAGTAGTTTCTTTTCGAATGCTTCTGAATCGTGGAAAGTTATTTATGGAGATGTTTTTTCTTTTACTAGTCTTAAAAAAACTTTTGAATTTGGAATTTTTAAAGATTTTTATCTTTTATGTAACTAATCATGAGTCTATCTTGAAATAGATATTCAGGTTTTGTTCAAAACAGACTAAGTTAGGTATACTCTAGATTTAAAAAATAGAAAACTGTTATAATAATAATAACTTCAACTTATAAAACGAAATTATTGTGTCAAGAGTTAAAAACGTGTACATGTTGTTTAAAACCATTTCTCGTTAGCCTAACGGAGATCCAGACGATAACATACATAGTTAAGCAGAGTTGCAAATGGACTATGCAGATGTAAATGTAGATCAAATTAGAGGGCGGCTCGAGTGTGTGAAAATTTCAAGCCGTATCGTCCATTCCAATCTGAGAGAAGAATTATAACTATTAAGACATCATCACGTATGTATCCACGGCTAAACAAACGGAGATATGTTATTTGATAACGGGACTCTAGACGGAACGTGATATGTTTCACTAAGGTACTCAGGTATAACACGGAACTCGGGTAAAGGGGACGAATCTTTGGAGAATCAAAACGCTTTCGCAGTCGCTCGAATTTTCAATTACGTTGTATATCGACCGTAGAAATAATTGTCGTAACTCGAAATACTGTCTTTTACACCAGAGCCAAAAAACTATTTAAAAAATTCATAACTCGTGATCAAATAAAGTTAGAATGTCCAAAATTGGAACGATTGTGCACAAATTAAAGTATTCAATTAAATTTTTATTAAATTACGCATTTTGCTTTATGCAATAGTACGGTAATAACACAAAACAGCACATTTTCTAGATACGACATTTACGCTTTATGTAACGAATGTGACGCGAAACAGAATGTTATACTTCCGTAACACAATAATGATAATATAAAAATATTAAAAGATAAAAATAAATATTTTGTTGGCACTTATGAAATTGGTACTTTTGATTTGTGTTAACATATAGACTATAAAACATAAGTCAACACCCAAATTAAAACGGCTTCAAAAGCAGATGATATTAATCTTTCTATCGGTATCCTTATAAAAGTAGTTTCCTTATAATTATGTATATAAAAATGATAACTCTCCTTGCTCAAATCGAAACTATATACGGGGCCACTTATCTCTTATCTTCTGTTATCAACCAGCCATCGCATTCCTTTCTTATCTTGTGGAAATGGCCATAGATCGCGCATTTAATGTGCTTTTAAGTACTTCGCTATAGATAGGTTCTTTCTTTATAATCTTTTTTAATTATCAGCGAACTAAATAAATTAATTAGAAAACGATATCTGTACATCGAAACAAAATCAATTTACTAATTTTGAAACTGACAGACTTATTGATACTAAAACAATATATTTTATTACCAATGATTCTCAAAACATCTTGATAATGATAATTTCAAAAATAATATTCGACTGCGTTTTTCTTTACTTTGTTGATCACATTCAATCGATGAAATAGAAACGCAACAAATTGACACACACAAAGTTGACAATTGAAAAAGACTTATGAAAACACACGTCTCTTTTCACATGCAACACTTTGAAATGTGAGAGACATAGTAAAGTATAGTAAACATAAAAGGTAAACAAATAATGATGGAATAGTAAAAGACGTGCTTTAAATTAAAATAAACATACTATGATCATATTTTGTAACAGCTGTAAAAGTATTAGAAATCATATCAATGAAAGTGTGTAAAAAGTTTTCCCAATGTTTTAAAGTAATACACGATTGTTTGCCTCAAATAAAATCAGACTCAATTAACGAGTAGAACACAAATAAAATGGACCGAACAAATAATAACAGTATAGAATGTAACAAGCTATTCTGAATCATCGTGTCCTATTAGCGACAACAACTGAAAAGAAGGCAGAAAATCCCAAGTCAGCAACAATTTTTTGTGATGGTATCAAAATCGTGGAGTCATGTCGTGACATTCAGGAATGCGTAATTGTAGAATGTCATTGTATAAGCATATTATGGAATCGATAACGGTAATTCGGTTTACAAACTCAGAGACTGGCTGGAATGTCTTTTTTTAGTTCAAATAAAAAGAACTGACCTGCTGGTAGATTGATACTTCGATTCTTAGTTCAAAGTTTAAATTTTAAATCGTTTGGATCGAATTTAATCGTAATTCTATTACTTTCATTTCCTAGTTCTTATCTTTAACAAATCTTATCTTTAATTGGCCATTTATAGTGCATTAATACTTACTTCGAGAGCCTCCTGAGCGGTGTGGAGGTAGTCCCTCAGCATCGCTTCTTGAATGCTCAGCCATTCTAGCCGAGGGTCCTCCAACTGCGTCACCTCTGAAACAAAGAACAAAAAGATGGATTAGACTCAAAGAACAAGCAACTGGTGATCCTATTACATCCACTATAACTCATCTTATATTGACATCACAACTGACTGTCAATTCATCGCTATATTACGAAAAGGAAACAAAATTTCATAGCTGTATAGGCTTTATTATTAATAAACTATTTTAACATCAAATATTAATGAAGTTATAGATGATTGAACATTCATGAAAATATTCGAGAATCAGTTGGAATTTTATCGCTGTAATTAGACGTGAAGTCTAACAATTAAAAAGACATTAAAACGTTCAGTCAATTTGTAAATACATAAAAAGAATACAAGTATCTTTAGTCAAAACAAAGTAATTAAATCTGTTACCATAATATTACAATTTGTAAGCGATACCGGTTATGGATACTTCAAAAAGCTAGTTGCTGAGTATCAACAACAAACCAATTAGAGACAAATATACAGCGATATTGAAATTGAGATTCCGATCCGTAACAAGATAAACATCTACAACCTTAACTGTTTCTTGACGTCTTATTTCTTCTTGTTATTCAAGACCTACTTTAACGATGTCTCTAGCACTAACTAGTGATTTTAGTTTTATAGCTAAATCCGTACCTATGTATGTATATATAGGTATATCTTCTCATATTATAATACTAGATGTTCATACTTTCGTACATTGGTTGCTAGGTGCTTTGTTGTTAGACACTTACTGTACTTTGCTTGAAATATACATCGTAATCGTTCGCCTACAGAAATGAAGTGTTACTTTTCAGTAAAAATAGTCTATGGTACTTTTCATCGTTTCAAATATCTCCACACCAAAAACCGTACCATAAAGACGCTTCCTTGCGCCGTGAAAGAAAGACAATGAAACACACTTTCGCATGGATGATATTATTATGGATAGGTGTCAAGAGAAGTAAATATCGCAAGCTTGTAATTCCCCATACCCTTTTTAAGTGTCATTAGGAACTGAATGACGTACTTTAACAATATCTCAGTCCATAGAACAAAAAAGTTACCTTCTGTTTCTCAGAACCACTTCGCAGAACAACATAAATTGATATAGATAGCGATTTGCAAACCTTGGCTTGCATAGTTCAGTTGAAAGTTAATCGGTCCGCGGATTGACTTGCATAATGTAAGCGCATTTTATGCTAAATGATATAAACACATGCATCGGTATATACTGACACAATTACGTCTATCAACGCACATATGCACATTTGTTCGGCAAAGCACATGTAATTACTTGGTGATTTTGTAATTCCAGGGCTTATCGGATTGAATATCAACGATATCAGATTATTATCACGGAATTCTTTATAATATGCTGGTGCATTATCCTTAGTTATATGTACTTCTGATTTTGACAATTATGAAGCTGAAACTCCTGGATAGGAACCGAAGGTAAGTATTATTTTCGCCCAAGACCCGAACAAGATTGGCTGGCGAATCATGACATCCCATCATAATTAGACTTCGAAACTATCAAGAACTTCTGGTAGACTTTCGAAAAAATGTCATTACACTTTCACAGATTTTTATTTAACTACCTGGTTAATATGTCCAAGGAAAGCGTTTCCAGTTCTAATGGTCATCCAAGTATCTAATGACCGTGCCTGAAGATCCTTGGCTCTGTCACTTACAAAGAATTGAAGAAACTTTGAAGTATGACCACGTTAATGTTTAGTAATCGCTCAAGAATCCGATTTCAAATGATTAGCTACCGATCGCTGATTAAATAAATATTCGCGTATGATATGATAAAAATGTTATTTAAATACTGATAAAATTGTATTAATGGAACGGTACAGCGATATCAGATAATTCGATTATCGAAACAAATAATATTTGAATAAGTAATTCATTATTAAAAAACTAGATTTTATTTTCTATCTCCCTATGTAGGCATACGAGATATAGTTCTCCCGCTAATTGTAAAGGCCTGAATTTTTTAACTATTTCTGTTAATCTATTTTATAACTCTAAGTTGGAAAGAATAATTTGAAACATGAAGTTGAATCGAGTTGAGTGTAACATACATATATAATATTATATAATTGGTGTCGTCGGTGTATTTCCAAAACCCCCACCCTAATACACTCAAGAAAAGTAAATTATATTATTGTATCATGTATATTAAAATTCAGACCTAAAATACGACAAAGTAACATTGTTATAACGTTATATCTGAATTAGCAACGTTTATAAAAAATGTATTACTTGCAAATAATCAATTGAAATGTAGAAAAATATACAATAAGTGCGTCTATAACTTTTTTTTTTAAACAAAAATAAACGGGATTAAATTTAATCTACTTTGCATTCAAAATTGGAATTGTATAGACAACATATACATGTAAAGCCATAAGCAAATAAAATACATGTTACAATAAGCAACGTGTAACTATTTAATTATGTGTAACTAGTTGTGTTAATAAGCATGCACTTATTAATGAAGTAACTTAATATTAATTAGTTATATATTTGTAGTTGCTTCACGAGGATTCAAACAACTAACTGTATCGTCATGTGTGAGATAATATATAAAAAAAGATGCGAAAAAAAATTTTTTTTTTTCATTTAACTGGTTTATCTTTTTTCATAGATTATATTTCACTAGCTAATCCCTAATTTGACAGCGG
>DWPA01002676.1:0-15361 GCA_018251375.1 Calpodes ethlius
ATTAGTGTATCTTCAACAACAAATACTAGTCTTGAAAATTAAAATCAAAATAAATATTTATGATATACCAGTATCTTCTTCGCTGTCTGTGTATTCTGTGTCAGAAGATCCACTCTCCTCCTTGTCACCATCCAACATTTCTTCATCGTCATCTCGGCCAAGTACTTCCTTTTCAGCTTCCCTAAAATTAATTTCATATTATAAGATTACACAATATAGGTTGGAAAAGTCAACATGCAAATGTTTTGTATTCAATATTCGTACTTAAAACATCTTAACAACACTGTACATCAGTGGACCAGTTCATTACCAGTTTAGAATAACACAATAAAACTTTGTTTCAATTGGTACTTAAACTTACAGTATAAAAGGCAGCACATTTCAAACATACATGCACAGTTCAAAATATTGGTACTCCAAACGTGGCATGAATAGAAATCTTGTACACACCTTTCATTTTCAAAAAAGTAATCTGTATATAAAAAATTAATTATCATTTGCTTTGGTGAAGGAAAACATCATTAGGAAACCTGCTTCTGAGAGTTCTCCATAATGTTCTCAAAGGTATGTGAAGTCTACCAACTCGTACTTGGCTAGTGTGGTGAACTATGGCCTATATCCTTCACATTGCGAAAGGAGAACCGAATCCAGCAGTGGGACAATTATAGATTGTAATTATGATGATGATTATTACTCAAATATAAAATCTATTCAATACCTAGCAGCTAGTTTAGCTTTGAGAGCCTGTCGTCTCCTCTCAATTTCTTCTTCGTCAAGCTCATCTTCACTCTCTGAACTGTGTCTGGCTTCATCGGCACTTGATTCTGAATCTTGTTCAGGCTCAGCGTCTATTATCTCTGGTTTATGTTCTGCTCGGCGTGGAGGCGAGTGTGCTGCTATACGAAGTCGACGGAGACGCGGATCATCTGTCTAGTAACATGTTAGTGTTTTTACAGTTGTGACAAAATAAGTGTACCAAGATATTTATTCAAATAAGCTATTATGACTTTAATGCATCTTTACAAATCAGAATATGCATAGTTTTAGATGAAGTGGAAAAGTGTTTTTAGTGTTTCAAACTATTGATTTATTAGTAACTCTTTAAAGAAAATCAACATTGTATCACCAATAATTATCAATATGATATTAAAATGCTACTCATTACATTAAATTTACCTCTTTCTCTGAATCACTCTGAGGATCTTCCTTCCTAATGACTTGTGGTATGACATGCCTTCTTTCAGGCCTTTGTTGCTCAATAAAATCTTCAGCATCAGACTCTTCTGATGATGATGCTCCATGTGCATAATCTGGTTTTTTACCTGATATATACCTCTGCACTTTCACCTTTTGCATAGAAATTTCACCTGTAAAATTGTTATATTAAAATACTAGTGAATATCTATTTATGATAAGAAAAAATAGAGTCAATGTTACTGATATTAAATTTTAGCCTATATTGAGTTTATTATGTTAATAATGGACATAGGCAAGGGTGTCTACATATAATTAAGTGGCTTCTCTTCTCTTTCGCAGTTACTAACATTTCTTATTATTGTTCCACTAAAATTATATGTAGCGGTTCATTGCAGATCCCTTATCACAACTGAAGATATTTAAGATGACTCCATGGACATGATCCAGTATTATACGAGAATTACACAGAGATCGTTTTTATAACATCTAATAAGACTATTGTTTTCCAAGTAACCTCATGACCAACTCTGTAAGAGATTTATAAATGTTTTTGTTTTCAAAAACTTACCCTTTTCATTGCGAACAGGTACCGCGCCTGCTGTACTCTGTATTCCAATGGGTTGAGCAGGTAATGTGTTCATTTTGTTTTCCTTTAAAATGGTATGGATGAAAAGTTATATTAAAGCAATATTTATCAAGACCAGTCTATTTATCGTAATCATTTACGCTGTGAATCGTGATATATATTACAAGAAAGTTAAGCAAGCCATCACCTTAATTCTTTATTTTGATATATAATGAATACAGACTTAAGTAGAGAATAAATAATTTGAGACCACAGACTATGATACCACAGAAACTAAACACGTACAGACAAAATACAGATTAGATAGACCAGATATAGAAATTACTTCATGACTTGGTGTTAATAGGTACAAAATATTTTTACAGTATTTTTTTCCATCTTACATTGAATAATTTAGATCCTTTTAAATTATATTGTCCGTGTGCGTCAAAATATGGCAAATAATCCAATAACATTGTTAGGGAAAAGAGTAAATCAACGCGTAAAGACTTATTAACCATTTAAAAAAACTACATGAAATAACAAGCTAACTAATTATAAAATGTATGGATAGGATCGTGGACATATAGTATCAATAATATTGAGGCATTAGAGATAATGCTAATATGAGAATATAAATGCAAACGTACTCTGTGTAAGATAATCAGAGAGACAGAGATATACAAGTGTATGACTAGGAAAAGTAAGTTTTAAGATACTTGTTTGCTCTGCAAAATTAGTCGTAGTTACATTTTGTTACTCCACTTTTGTTTAGTCTTTCATAAAATTACGAAAATAAATAATATAACAACAGCTTGAACATGGCAGCTTCATTAGAAATTAAAAGTTTTGATGAACTTGTAGCGAAATCATTAACAGGTGATGAATTAAAAGAGTTCAACAGAATTTACTATGGAAGACAAGATCATTGCAAATTAAATATCACAGATATAAGTAAAAAATTCGCGGAAAATAATAATTTTGAAATTGCGGCCTATGAGTTCTCTGCTCAAAAGGAAAGCGCTAGGCATCCCCGACTTATTCGAACTGGTATAATTCAACATTCCATAGTGATACCAACTAATAAGCCGATAGACGAACAACGAAGGGCAATTTTCGACAAAATTAAAACCTTAATTCACGTAGCTGCTAATGAAGGCGTAAATATTATATGTCTGCAGGAGGCATGGAGTATGCCTTTTGCTTTTTGTACCCGAGAAAAACAACCATGGTGTGAATTTGCCGAATCTGCTATGGATGGTCCGAGTATTCTATTTCTGAAAGAACTTGCAGCAAAGTATGGCATGGTCATAATATCTCCCATCCTGGAAAGAGATGAAGCTCATGGAGATACAATTTGGAACACAGCTGTTGTAATAAACGAGATAGGGAAAGTAATTGGCAAACACAGGAAGAATCATATTCCTCGTGTGGGAGATTTTAATGAGTCCACATATTACTTTGAAGGGAATACTGGCCATCCAGTTTTTGAAACTAAATTTGGGAAAATTGCTATCAACATTTGTTATGGTCGTCATCATCCACAAAATTGGATGATGTTTGGGATAAACGGAGCTGAAATCGTATTTAATCCATCAGCAACAGTTTCTGGTCTCAGTGAGCATTTGTGGGGTGTAGAAGCTCGCAATGCTGCTATAGCAAACAGCTATTTTACATGTGCCATAAATAGAGTGGGAACTGAATCATTCCCAAATGAATTCACTTCCGGGGATGGAAAACCAGCACATAAAGAATTTGGTCACTTCTATGGTTCCAGCTATGTAACTGCTCCTGATGGTACAAGGACTCCTGGGCTTTCTAGAACTATGGATGGTCTTTTGATTGCACAAATGGATTTGAACTTGTGTCGGCAAATTAAAGATAAATGGGGATTTACTATGACGCAACGTCTGGATTTGTATGCTGACAGTCTTAAGAAAGCTGTTGAAAATGATTACAAGCAACAAATTATATCAAATAATTAGATAATAAACACATACTCTTGCTATTGCTGTAATACATATTGAAATTATAAAACATATAGTTTATTTTTTTATAAATATTGAATGTTATACATGTTATGAAGTTTATTTTCAATAAATAAAATTAAAACACTAATTTTCCATTGTTTTTTTCATCCTAACATAAAAAAGCGACTAAAGGGCACCTGTACTTTTAAATGTGACCTTTTATGAAAGTTGCCCTGAATTTGTTTATTGGCTGTTAATTCATAGTGTGTTTTTGGGTAATAGTTTGTGCCCAACCTGAATACTAGTGCAGACAAGAGAAGGGATGTACTTTAAATAATTGTTAATTTTTTTTTCTCTAAGCTTTGTTATATGTACAAGAGCCAAAACATATTTTTCCTTGACTCAATATGTAACTTCAGTGATTAAAAAAAATATATATTAAAAACATACAGTGCATACAAAAAAAATTACCCTGCTATTTATTATTAAGTAGTTTCTATCAGAAAACAACTATAGCAGTAGCATTCAAGTTATAGTGAACTTTAATAGGGGCTATCATAACAAATATCAGATAAGGTTATAAAATAACAGAACTTACAAAAATAAAACAACATTTTAAAAAACATTGTGTATCAATGAGAATAATACAGATGTGAGCTATACATAAATATAGTGGGGATAAGAAAAGGGTACATCCAGAAATCAATCACATTGCATTAAATTATTACACTTGGAAAAAGTCTTCTAAATAAGACCTTAAAAATTTTAATCATACAATATTTGTACAACACATTTGTAATAACAGAATAATTTTGCAATAAAGTGATATGACATTTGTTTTGTCATGAAGTTAAAATTTCTGTTATTTAAAGTATTACCCCACATATATAATTTTACAGAATTTATTTTATGTACACCATTTTGAATTAACTTATTTATAATTTTGCAACAAATGAACACATTACTAAGCATCAGATTTACAGCTGAAACAAAGGAGACAATGACCATATGAAAGTGAAAAACAAACTGCATGTACCCAGATCTCAACTCTAAAATTGATTATCACTAAGCACTATTATTCTATGCAGTCTTTGCACGCATGGCAGCACGCTTTCCAGTCACGGCCTGGAAACCAGATTTGATACTTGCTACCGAGCAACGGGATCCGCAGGTTTCACATTGAAGGAAGAATAATCTCGTATCTTTTTGAAGAATTGTATCTGGTGAGCGACATGTATGACATGTAACATATTCCTTTATATACCGACGTAACACATTTTCTATTTGCTTCTGTTGGAAACGGCCTTTAATGATCAGCTGACTGTTACCGTCCACAGAACCACTAGTTCCCAGCTCAGCTAACAGAAAATCTAACAAATGTTTGGGCTGTCGATGGAGTGTTTTGCATATTTCTGTAAAGTTCGCGAAAGATGTCTTTTTTGTTCCAATTCTCACTACCTGAGGTGGTCTCATGATAAATTTCTGTTTCTTCCCAGAGACCATAGTTGGGTTCTTTTCACGCATGATGTCGAACACCCGCTCGAGAAGTTCATCGTAGGTGTAGTCACGATCACTACCGATCCAGTCTCCATGCTGGTCCTCTACGTTCTCCTGATCTTCATCTTTCACATCGTCTTCAAGGACAAGCTCATCGATGTTTTTCTTCTTTTTCTTTTTCTTTGTTTTGGTGAAGTCGATATCAAGATCCAAATCGTCTATCACCTCCTCTTCCTGAGGTTCCGGCTCTTCCGCTGGAGGCTTCTCGTCCTTAGTTTCCGGTAAGGAGCTCTCTAGCTCATCAAGATTAAAGAAAGTCTTCTTTTTCTTCTTCTTCTTTTTCCCGAAGTTATCCAAGTCAAGGTTGTCGTCCTCGGGTACGTCTACGTCACCTGCCTCGGCAGGCGTTTCCATGCTTGTACTTTCGCCTGTTTCACCGGCCAAAGCTGCATCCATATCAAAACCAGTCTTCTTTTTCTTTTTCTTCTTCAGCGTGGGATCAAAACACATATCTTCATCCATGATTTTATAGTAAAATGGACTCTACAAATAAGTAAAATCTGGGTTTATTGGTTAGAAGACAAATTTGGCAGGTGGTAGGAATAGGAATTAAAGACTATGTATAAAACATATACATAGATATAACAGAGCTGTGCGAATGAATGTCAAAATGTTGCATCAGCCAAGCGACCACAGAGTAATATTATAAATATTTATACAATAAAAATGAAACACTAATTTACACTTCTCAAAGCATAAGCTAAGTACAATTCGTTTCTAGAATATTGCTGCAAAGATCTGATGCATCATGAATGTGGCCAAATAATGAAAGTACCTGATATCTAATATTTTTATCGATTTCACTATAGAGTTTTCTGTAATCGTATTATTTTATTTATAACTAAAATTGTATCTTGAGCTCAAGCAATATACCTTAACTAAAAAGAACATATGTTAAATAATTTTTTGTATTAAAATAAGAACAAAACAGAGGTCTTCTGATTCCAAAAAAGTATAACGTGTTATCACCATCATATGTTCTCATGTTATAAATCTTTTATTATCCTATTGCTTAATTCGGGTAATAAAAACATAAAGCCATTGTGGCCAACCATTTATTGCGATAATCGACCAATGCGACCAATTAATGCGATAATCGACTCATTAATTAACGGTAAAATAAAAATCATGCGTTGACTAAAGCAGATTCAAGCGTAGCCATTAAAGATAACATTAATGACAGTATAGGAGAGTCTTTAAAATGAAATAGATAAGACTACAATGGCCAAATTCAGTTTGGTAGATTTCCTTGCATCAGTAGTTTTCTATAAATAGTACCATGCGCTATGGTAAAGATAATACATTGAATATAGTCTATAGATATTAATTTAGTCTATGGTTTCAGTATAACTAAATAATCTGTGAGTCCAAGCAAAGTGTATCGTCTATGCCCGAAACTGGCAGTGTCAGTCTGACATTGACACAGGCAGAGGTTCTGCCTTGGTCTGTTTCTGCTACTTAACCTAAATATTCTATTTTAATGATATGATTATAATTTACTTCATGATTTAAAAAAAGAAATACATCAAGAGTCTGAAAATGAGTCTTATTCAAGTTTGGAGACCATTTCGGCATTTTAAAAACATAAGACTCAGACAACTTTCGCAGATTGCTCTACCCGAAGAAAATGAATATACTGAGACACCCGTTTATCCTCCAATCTTGGATGTCTCCTACAAGGCAAAAAAGTTACGACAAAGGGAAGCACGTCGTCAAAAAATTAAAGAAATTAATACTGTAGAGGAAAAACAAATAGGTCTTAACATGCCTCGTTATTATGGATGGAACTGTTTAATGTTAAATAATAATAGGATACCGTACAATGTTATGCCTTTAATTCAGTGTTACACAAGAAGTCATTTCAAGCTTATAGAAAAACTGCCTGAAGTATATTCAAAAACTGAGTCGATAGCTGATTCAGTACTGAAAGAAATAAAATCACTCATAGAAGATACTATTGCTATTGAAACTGAGGGTGTTCAGTAAGTCTTTTATAAGTTCTACTATTAAGCTCCTGTTTGCTTAGCATAATAACCATCTAATTGGGCACATCACAAATGATTCACAACATACACATTACATGTATGATAATGAGTATTGCATGCATGTGTGTCGGTGAGCTTTGATTAAGCCGTTATATAAAGTCGTCTTCCCCATCATAATCCAAACTTACCGTATGTACAGTTTTATAGAATTTGAATGAGTGTACCTATTCATAATTATTTTCTTATTTAAACATGTGTAACAATTTTAATAGATTGATTTAAATCAATTTAATGTATTTATTATTATTGTTATAATCTAATTTGTAGTTATATTATGAATGTAGAGTGTAAGATTTTGATTGCTACTATTTCAGCTTAAACATATTGTTGATTTTCCAGGAAAGACTCTATCCCAATTTTAAATAACAGTGATCTACGAGAAAAGGAGATTGAGTTAACTAAGAGGATTGTAAAGCAGATCAACAGAATCATAATGAACAACTTATCTGATAAAGTTTCACATATATTGTCTTCTCAGGTATATCTCATTATTTTTGTATATCTTGAAGTATTCGGAATGCTTACTGTAAAAACTCATGCAATTTTTTTCTAACTTGACAAATAGCATCTAGGTTCTAGTTATTCTTTAATATGGACATGATGTATAATATATATTATATTATAGCATATGACCGTCGGGAATAATATATCTTCCATACTGAAAGACTTTTACATACAGGTGTTATGATTCTGAAAATTTGGAGATTACTTCGTACATAGTTGTATTCACAGAATTTGCCCTCTCTAAATATATTATTGTAGTAACAAGTATATTAAACAAATATGCTATATAATTTATCTTTTGAAAAAGAAAATTGTATCATATGTGATAATTATCAGATTAATATGTAAAAGAAATATACACTCTAATATTTTGTAAATGTGAGCACATTGGAAGTTTTGTAAACAGTAACAGATACATCGGCAGGATAAAATGTTTTGATATTTATGTATTAAGGTTAAATAAATTAATGTATACTATTTAACAAGTCATTTTACCATTAAAGAAGTAATCAGCTCTAAAAAATTTGTTGAAAAATGCAAATTGTTTTCACCAGGGAATCAATTATTAGAGGATTCAAGTTATCAATGAATTATTTTTATAATCATTTGACTTTGTTTAGTTCTAGAAAAAGTTGAAGTGCCATCTTTCATTCTTACATTATAACACAAAAAGTTTAGAATATTGATGTAAATTCTTCATTACTTAACCTAATATTTTATTAAGTGTTATGTTATTTGCCATGTAACATCAAGACTCATATAATTTCAAAGAAGTAACAGTTTTTTTATTCACAATTAAAATATCAATTATTATTCTCAAGTTGATAATCTTATTGTTTGTTTAGTTAAACATCAGTTAATGGTGTTATATATTTCAAATTAAAATTTGCTCTTTGTATGATATGTGCTTTATACTATCAGAAATATTTGTGGAGAACTGACTCCCAAGTGAAGTTTGGTGATCACACTACTTATGATTATTTTCATTCACATTTCAGGTTGATTATGATCCTCGACATGAAGCATTTTGGTTTGTAGGTGGTGTTGATGCACCTTCTAGTGTAGCTAAAAATAAAAAAAAGATGAGTTGGCTAAAAAATGAAGCTTATAGGTCTGTTGATAGACCAGTACAATATATAGGTAAGGATTGATTTAAACTCATCGCATTATTGTGCATACGATACATGTGCATATGCATATCTATTAGGTATAAATTTTATTCTCGTTTCATCATAAGTTTTGACATATGAATTTTTTTTACATAAATTAATGATTAATAAGAGTATAAGCTTATGCATAGAAGAAACTAAATATGTGCTACACTTCTTAAAAAAAAATTACCATTGAAATTTGCAATGTAAAATTACCCTTAAAGTGATTATATTATAGTTGAATTTTGACTGCAGTCTCTTGATTGAATTATTGGCTAAAGTGAAAACAAAAAGAACGTAATTGTTCTTATTTAATAAGTTATTATCACTTGCAGGGTCTCCAATACTTACAGTAAGGAATCATTTGCCTTTGGAACCTATTATACCATATAAAAATGCACGTGACGCGGAATATAAGGTTGAACAGTATACCACTGCTCCTGAAAGAGTTGGATACACAGGAGAATTTCGACATGGCACAAACATACCAGGTAATGATAGTTATAGGGAAGTATTTATTTATCTTTGTTCGTTTTTATTTAAAATCAAAGACAAATATATTAATGGATAGTTAATAATGATTGCCCCCATTTTATATATCAGAGGTGTGTCTAATGTTTTAATGGGCTAATAAAAGAAAGACTAATCCTGGTCCAACTCTCACAATCTGCTGAGGTACGATGGCGGTATTGAAGTTGCTTGATTCACTTCAGAAGATGTCTGCACAAGCAACAGAAATTGACTTAGACTTAGCAACAGGGTGAACAAAGCACTGAATTGGTTTATTTTGTAACTCTGTTATTTTTTTCTTTTTATAATTAGGTACTAAAATTACTCTCTAAGCTTTATAGTCACTTTGACCATTATTTTTCATGCCACTCGCAAAACAGTGAATCCAAGTACGACGCCGTTATCATTATGTGAGTTATATTTATCTTAAATTTTTGTATTTACAGGTTATTGGCCCGGAGATTATGATGAGTTTGGTCTTTTGTCATACCTGAGTAGAGAACATCTTGTTATGAGAAAGGAATCTTATGGAGAGGAAGATAATGTACAAGCATTGCATAGTCAAGCTATGCAATCAAGTTTTGGGTGGTTGTTAGCTCAAGCAAATTCTCAAGGTTTTACCACATTCAATGACGTCACTTACCCATTAGTAACACAAACAGTTATAACTAATGGGCAATTTGTATCACTTTATGTGTACCAGTTGAATACTATTGAGGTACACAATGACAAAATAAAATCAAATAGTTTTCACAATATATGCTATGGTACTAAGCCTTTTAAACTATATGATACCATAGAAGATGGTAAAGTGAAAGGTTTGAATGAAGATGTTTTAAAAATGTTAATACAGTTTTACTTGAATGAACCTAAGCAACGGAAACACAACATGAAACCATATTTGAATGCGGAAGAACAAGTTGTAGCTGATATTGAAGACGACAATAAGAGATGTTGGTTAGAATCTACTTACAAACACATAGCTTCCAATAGACCCAAGCATAACCTTTTACCTGAAGTATATTTATGGGAGAGGATATACAAAATTGAACACAATACACGGTCCTTTGAAGCCAAGCGAAGGCCATTTGAACTTGGCATCAATCCATTCAAAAGAAGGCTAAACGATCATCAACCTCCATATATTCCGAAAGTATTAAGACCATACCCTAAATGTAAAAAGAAGTACGAAGACACATATTATCCAAATGTGTAATATTATTGATATGCTCGAAATAGTTTTAGATGTAGTTAGTAAATATTTGTATGTGAAATAAAATATGTAAAAAAATGTGTTTCTAATTTATTGAAAAATAAAACAAAGTCCGATCGCTAAAACTATCAATTGGAAAATTCATGTTCTGTAGGTACCGCTCTTTATAAATGAGTGGTCAATAATTAGGAATCATTTAGTTTATTACAATTAAGTTTGATAAGCAGTTTTTATATACTATAAGCGTGTTAATTTTAGCGCCTAAATTTTAAAACAGGAGGCTTATAAGCACTGCCGTTTATTATAAAAAAACTTTGGGATTTCTTATTAGCACCATTGCAGTTCTTAAACTATCGCGACATTCGCGACTCATACAAATAATATAGACCCGTAAATGTGTCGAACAATATAAAAGTACTCTGTGTTTTGGCTGAATATTTTCACCCATCTAGGACCTTGATTTTGACAGACCAAGACAACGTGAATTTATGGATTTTAAACGTCAACTAGACATACGTCAAACATTAAACAAACTTGAATGCATGTGTTTTAATAATATTCGGTGTGTTTAAAAATGAGAAATCTAGAAATTTGGCATGTTTCCACACAGAAACACATTTTGGATAATGAGGATTTTGTTATTTGTTACGGCTACCATGAAGATACTTCATCGGGCGAGTTGTATATTTGTACACATAACCTAGTCGTGACGAACTTCGACGAAACTGGACAAATTAAATGGTCTAAAGAATTACAATCTGCTTCTCCCAATAATGCTCCTGTTAATATAGCATTCTTATCACTGTTGAACTGTGTAAGCATTGGGCTTGTCAATGGAGAACTATTTACAATTGACGACTCTGGGAATAATGCTGATTTAGTTGGAGTATGTGAAAATGGACTACTGGTAAGTGTTATATATGTGTAAACATGGACGTATAAAAAAAGACGGATGAAGTCTCATCAAACAAAAAAAAAATATGCTAGCCATGTTCTGTATTTTAAAGGTGCATCTTTATAAAAAATCAATATCCTAGTTATGATTTAAATTGATTTTGCTTAATTAACCTTAAATTATTAAATTAAATTTAAACAGGCTATGGAATGGAGTCCAGACCAGGAACTTCTTGTTTTAGTCACCAAAGACATGAAAGTAATTGTAATGTCATCAATGTATGATGCAATAAATGAATCCAACCTATTAAATGAAGTGTTTGGAGATAAAGAATTTATTACTGTTGGTTGGGGCAAAAAGGAAACTCAATTTCATGGTTCAGAAGGAAAAGAAGCAGCTAAATTGAAAAAAGAAGTGAATGCTGGTGAGTTTTATGATTTAATTAATACTTTGAGTATAATGTTGATGTATTTTACATGACTTAAGTGGTTGGTCTAGCCTAGGTAACAATCATACTATATGTTATGAATCATTTACGAGAATGATTAAATCAATCTCTATGCCTGAATTTTTGAGATTCATAATATGTGATATATTCATTTACAGATCCTAATGCTTCCAATGACAATTTGGTTTCAATAACATGGAGAGGAGATGGAAATCTTTTCGCTGTTGGTTTTGTGGGAAATGGCATTCGTATGTTTAAAGTATTTGACAGAGAAGGAGTCTTACAATATACAAGTGAAAAACAACAGAGTCTTGAAAGTAACATGTGCTGGCGACCAAGTGGTAACTTAATAGCAACTACTCAAAAGTTACCCAATAATTATACTGTGTCATTTTTTGAGAAGAATGGTCTAAAGCATGGAGAATTTGTTATTCCAATCAACAGCACTAGTATAGTTGAAGACCTGATATGGAGTTCGGACTCAGAAATTTTAACTTTACTGTGCAATGATAAGGAATCAAATTCACAACAAATTCTCTTGTTCACATCAAGCAACTATCATTGGTACTTGAAACAAACATTAGAATTTACCAATGAAACAAAAGTAAAGAAAATAATGTGGGATAACAATTTTGATGTTGCTAATAACAAGAAATTGCATGTCATTCTGAATGATGGTCAACTGTACTCTTATACATGGATCTGGAATGTCAATCATAGTAGAGGAAAAGACAGTGAAGATAATGCAGTAGTATCGGTTATAGATGGCAAGAAGATTTTAGCTACTGGATTCAGACAAACTGTGGTACCACCTCCTATGGCGAGCACGGAAATTGAATTAGATGATTTTGTCCAATCACTTCAATTTGCTCCTTGTTGCAAAACAGATAAAAGTCTTAATACTAATACATTTCTGGCATGCATGTCTAATGAACTGATCTTTTTCAATGAAGTTCAAAAAAATCCTTTGAAGTTTGCTAAATACAGAACTATCCCATTACAAAGAAGTGATTTTCCATTTCAATATTATAACTGGCATTGGGTTAACCCAGAGACTATAGTTTGCATTATGGTTGATAAAACCCAGTGTTATAAGTTAATGGTGTTCGATATATCTGATGACATAATAACAGAGAGTAATAGTGAATTGCTACCATCAGCAGTGACGAGGATTAGTTCTCATCCCACAGATGGATCAATTCTATTCTTACAATTACTCACAGGTGAAATAATTGAGTACAATGTGAATCAATCAATGATTCCTCAAGATATTTCATTTCCAACTTCCTGTTTGAAATTCGAAGTTTTGTCCATAGACACAGATTTATATTTTTTAGGCCTTTCACACAAAGGAGTTTTGTACTTAAATGATACAATGGTCATGAATAATGTGAGTTCTTACTTCGTTCATTCCAATTTTTTGCTTATAACAACTCTGAAACATTTGCTTTTATGCTTTGAATTAACACAAGTTGGTTTAAAAGCTCTTTCGGAATATGAGAAATCTGTTTCTGTTGATATTTATAAGAGGAAGATTGAAAGGGGAGCTAAATTAGTTATAGCAGTACCTGATGATACAAGGACAATTTTCCAAATGCCACGAGGCAACTTAGAAACGATACAACCCAGACCATTATCCCTAAAAGTTCTTGGGAAATATCTGGATTCTCTACAATATCATGAAGCCTTTGATTTGATGAGAAAACAAAGAATCAATTTAAACCTAATTCATGACCACAATCCAGACTTATTTATGTGTAATATAAGTACATTTATTACTTCAGTAAAGAATAACTCGTGGTTAAGTCTTTTCCTATCAGATTTAGAAAATATTGATGTTACGAAAACCATGTATTCTAGCAGTTATGGGGAGAGAATCGAAAAAAATTGTGATTTTTCTAATAAAATTCAACATGTATGTGATTCATTTGAAACTGAATTGAGGAAGGATAGTAACAATAGAGCGTTACCATTGCTGACATGTTTTGTAAAAAGAAAAACTATTCAAGATTTAGAAAAAGCTCTATCATTTATTAAAGAAATAAAAGGACAAGAAACAGCAGGATCTAAACTTTCGGTAACTTCAGAAGAAGCTCTGAAGTACTTACTTTATATGGTCGCTGTTGATGAGTTATTTGATGTTGCCCTGGGAATGTATGACTTTGAACTTGTATTATTGGTAGCTGACAAATCACAAAAGGATCCCAAAGAGTACATACCTATGCTCAATGAATTAAATGAAATGGAGGAAAATTACAAACAATTTACTATAAACAAGCATTTAAAGCGCTTTGACAAAGCAGTACAGTGTCTTGTGAAATGTGGCACTGAAAGATATGGAGAACTAAAAAGTTTCGTGAAATATCATAGCTTGTACAGAGACGCATTAGCTTTATTCTCGATTAATGATGACATTTACAAAGAGATATCAGAAGATTTTGGATCATATTTGAAGCTTAAAAAACTGTATGTTGAAGCAGGAATTGTATACGAAAAAGCTCATAATTATGACAAAGCTATAGAATGTTACAGGGATGCACTGGAATGGGAGCTAGCAATAAAGTTAGCTTTCCGAAAGCCAAAGGATGACTTCATAGAAGTTTGCAGGTATGGTATTATTTTTTTTATAATAAAAATCATTATTCTGGTAACAGAATACCTATGAAAGATAATTTTAGAATAAAAACAGTAGAAAGAATAAGTGGTTAAGTTTTATTAACGAGCGGCCAAACTAGCTACGCGCTGGACTGATTCTTTTGATGAGTTATACAAGTAACTTAACTATTATCGGCCAGTAGCCAAACTACGCACGTTTTGTAGGTTTGTAATTATTCTTTTGATATGTTATGGAAGTAACACAAATATGCAAGCAGGTGTACACTTTTTTATACTTAAGGTATAAGTTTATGTAATATTTTTTTTATGTAGGAGCCTTGTGGAAGGTTTAAAAGAAGAGAAACGCCACAAAGAAGCTTTAACGATCTTGGATAAGTACTGTGATGATCCTGAAGAAGTAATTAACTATGCGGTTGACAGCAGTCAATACAAGAGTGCCCTCAGTTTATGTGTTCGACATGGTAAAGAACATTTGAAAGGTTAGTTTTCATTACTCAAATTAATTATTTGTCTATATTGATAAAAATTTAATTCCAATCAAATAACAGCCGCAGTAGGAATATTCCTTACTGTTCAGAAGAGATTGATTGATTAATTTTATCGGTACGTTCTAAAATATCCTGTTTCAATTTGAAGTGTGTTCAATTCGAATGAGTTTAAATATTATCCAGATGTAAATTTTAATATTTT
>DWPA01002677.1:0-15356 GCA_018251375.1 Calpodes ethlius
CCTTCACCGAAGCCAGTGATAATTAACTTGTAATACGCACATAACTTTTTGAAAATTAGAGGTGCGTGCAGGATTCGCACTGACGCCCCCACGTTCGAGGAACCAACGTTCAAACCGCTAGGCTATCAATGTATCAAAGGTATAGATCTTATTATCAATAATAATATAAGTGTATTAATAATATTATTGGTATTATTATCTTTCCGTGTAACCTGCCTTGTAACCACGCTCTTGTTCTACTCTCAATCTACTCGTTGTGTTTCGGCTACGAAATGAGAGTCAGCTCTCCGTTTCTTTCTTCATCGATGATGCCTTTAGTTGCTTAAGCCTTTGGACGCGGAGAGATCATCATATCCTTTGTGGTACTAACACCTATAGAAGTAAGTTTCTCCAGTTGTTCTTGGTATATATGACGAAAGACCAGGCAAAACACGTCTTTATAGGATAATAAATGCGATGTATCTGTATACTTCACTCGCATGTTATGAGGTGGAAAGGTTTCCATATATCCTAACGTCCTATCCTATCTATTGCTTACAACGCTTCCTGCTGAACAGCAGACAAGTCTTGACACTTAATATGATGACAAGGAAATTAATATCATACATATAGTTTATATGTTATTTAGCGTTAAGTACGTATAGCGAAGTGCGTATTACATAGAGACCCCTTTATGCAGTCGAAATTCGACCGTAATTTATAATGTTAAAGGATTAGATCACATAAACAGTACTTAATCTTTTAAACTTTTTCAAATTTAATTTCACCATAAACAAAGGAGTTTATATATTTTATTGTCCTTGTATGTGTCAAATGTGTGTGATTAATTTTACTTAATAAGCTTATCGTTGAAAAATATTAGCATTCTGCAATTTTCCTACATATAAACTAAAAGTGTGCCAAATTTCATATTCCTCCGTTCACGCAATTTTCATAAAAGTGGGTCCAAGGTTTTTGCTTCACGTATTAATTTATATATAGATAATTAATCAACTCCTTTAATTAGTGAGATACAGTTACATTTAATTTAATTATATTTTTTTAAATTTCATAACAATTTTCTTAACGTTACTGGCCAGTACTCAAGTTCAAGTCGTAAACGGTTAAGTACAGAAATTAATTTTAATCATAATCACTTTATTATTTTATGTCATTTTGATATTTTTATCAAATATATCGAGGGACGTTAATAAAAAATAAATTAGAATATAAATTCAATTTATTAATTTTTTTATAACAAATACAATTAAAACTAATAATTAACAAAACTTTGTCAATTAAAAAAACAATAATAAGCTCAAAGTTATTTCATTTACTTATAACATTAAACATTGATGATTAAGTTCTTAAACACGGTCGATTATTCTCCCATTAATAAAGTAATAATTTAATTGAGGAGTTTGAAAAGTATATACGGCACCTAAATTATAGATACTTAGTTAAAAACTCTACAACAATGAAACAGTCCACATCACTGACCTTATCATACGCAACAACGATATGTGAAAATTGAAATACAATAAGAAACAATAGATACAAAATCATCACAATAACATAAGAGATAGGACTATGGAAATCGAAATCCATAATACAATTCGCACAATGAAAACAAATTCTAAATTTAAACACACCGACACCTTACAACACTTTAGAACACTGCACTGAAAACATAAAGACCCCACCCTCTCATAGTCAAGCATTATCCTTGGGAATACATAAAATTTACAATAACAGTACCACCCGTACTCCGTCCTTACTAAAGCGTTTGGTATATAAACGCCGCCGACGTTTGGTCAAGCATCAGTCGGTTTAGCACTGTGAAATCCACCAACATGAAATTCCTGGTAAGTTATATACCGACAAGTACAAATAATATTAGTTATTAATAATAATTAACATTGACATGTATAGCAGTCAATATGTGAAATAATTTAAAAATAGGAGTTCCCCAAGGAACATATTAGGCCCATTTCATTTTAGTATCGTAAAATATTTTTGTGTCAATTACATTAAATTGATTAAGGATGTCTTTATCATTATTTTATTACTGATTTTTTTTTATATTTATAATATACATATTATAATTGTAATATTTATGTACAAATAAAAAATTAAAACGCTTTGTTTTAATGCAAATTGCAATTAGTAACTAATGTTATTTTAAAAATTAACAATTTTGATTCTAAGATAAAAATAGCAATAAATTACCGATCGGGGTAGCATAAGTTAAAAGAGGCAGCTTAGAGTCCAACTTATTTAAAAGTTCACTTTTAAAGCCCTATTAGGATGTAAGTGATAAAATATAATATAATATATTTACTTTTTAAAACGTAAGAGTGTTATAATAAAAAAAAATATTACTTATGAAGTCCTAAATATCAAATAGATGCCTGCGTGCCATTTAATATATAAAATGACAAAGATAATAAAACATAAGCATAAAAAATATATCTTGCGGAGTATAATTATGATTTAAATCCGAAAATGTTAAACAAATGAGTCACGATAATAAATACACAGGGCAATTGAAATTGGCAGGAACTTACTGCACTCAACCGAATACTTTTAAATATTCCTATTTTTTATCAACAACGAAAATCCAAGGCCTTACCTGTAATTTAAGATTTTTATCAACAAATACACGTTAACGCTTACAGTCGTAGAAAATAAGTAATTAAATCTTCGCTTTAACTACCACATAAGTCATTAATAATGTACAATAGCTCGATTTAAAATCCTTTGAATTAAATTGTAAAAAAAAAAAAAATTAAAGATTTTATCGACCCAAATTTGTAATGTTAAAAAAAAATTGTTCATTAGAACTACTATCATATCAAAATAAAGATAAGTAATCTTGTAGTTAACAAAAAACAAACAACTCAAGAACATATGAAGGGAATATATCTTTTCCCGGCAAAAAAAACAATAACAAAGGACACATTACATTGATAACTAACAATGCCAATGCGGTAATAAGGTGTAACAACGCTACGTCAGCAATAATTCCTTTGTTTGAGGGAAGTTGCGCCATTTAAGCTTCCACCGGCTTATTGGCACATAACTATACACAATTATCGATGGTAACTACCAACTATGCCCCATACAATTTTAACTTTCGTAAGGTTTCCTGCCTTATAGTCTAGCCCGTGATCGAACTCGGCACGCTTATTATTCTACGGATTTTATTTTCTTGCATTATATTTATGGCATTCATGATTATAATCTGTTATCAAATAAAATGATCGCGGAAGTTTTTTTTTGTCAATAATAACATTGTCATGTAATCAATTTAAATTATTAAATCTGAGTCGTAGGCAGTATACAATATTGCATTTTTTTTATTAATACCATAACGCGATTTTCATTCCATAAAATTGCAAAAAATATAATTGCATAATATTTAAAGTATCTTGACTCGAGTTAAAATCCTGCATAAACTTCTTGATTTTTTAATGTCGCACCTATTAGAAAATTAATTATCACTTGCTTCGAAGACGTTATAGAGCGCTTCTGCGCTTCTGCGAATTCTCTATAATGTTCTCAAAGATGTGTGAGACTTCACTTAGGAGACTTCCCAATGCTCAGTTGACCAGTATTGTCAACTATGGCCTCAATTAAAGTCGTTTGAGTGGAAACCCGTGTCCAGCTGTCCTACTGACAGTTATGAATTAAAACAGATATATTACCAACTGTGTATTTTTTAAAAGCCATGGTGTCGATATATAATTTTTATCAAAAAGTATTTTTTATTCACAGGTTGTCGTTGTCCTTGCCGTCGCAGCGGTTTGTGCCGAAGAGGCTAAGAAAACCGAGAAGCGAGGTCTTTCTGGCCTCGGTTATGGCGGTCTCGGATACGGTGGTCTCGGTGGCTACGGCGGCCATGGCGGATATGGCGGCTATGGAGGCTATGGAGGCTATGGAGGATACGGAGGCTATGGCGGATATGGTGAGTCAAATAGCTTTTATTGTTTAACATCTCTATAAAATAAAAAAAGGAAATGGAGTTTAAATAGAAATAGAACTTTAACGGAATGTAAAAGTTCTATTCATCAATTTGAATCTTTTTATTTTAAGGAAAATAGTTTAAAAGATTCCTTGTTACTGAGTTCGTTAAAACTACTATGATCCAAGTTTCTCTATTTCAACTTCCATTAACCCCTCTAATTTCATTATCAAATTGGATAACCGACAATCAGTTAGATCTTCCGAGTACTCTGTCCAAGTTTCTATCGACTGAAAGCCTTTTAGACTTAAAACTTCCCATACCAGTTAGTTCATAGTTCGAGAGTTGACCAATTTACTATCGAATCTCCACGACTCAATAACTTCCTTGAAAACTTGGCAGTCCATTGACTCTGTCAATAATCATTTTTTTAATTCCCAAATTTATTGATAACTGCCTTTAAAACTGATAAAAACGAGAACCGTATCCGTGATTTGTGACTTCATTCATCCGAATAATTTCTTGATAAAAAATAACCTTAGATCACTCAAAGATATCAATACAATTGAATGTATCGAACAATAATTTAAAATGAACATAATACTTAACTCAGTTAGATTGTATTGTTTTGACGTCTTATTCAATTTACCAAGATACCGAAAAAGATTGTAAATTTCAGAATTTGATTGCTAATTAATAGCAATAATGCTATGAAAACACGTTGTTTCAAACATTAAAATTTGGAAGAGTAATAAATTAGAAGTGCAATCGTAAACAAGGGGTAGAAGTGCATTAGAGGAGCAATAAAGCAGTGGTTAACGATGGAATCATTTGGAGAGATTAATAGCAAAGATGGGTGCTTCCAACGCTCATTAAGAGATTATGGGTTAAATTCTAACTGAAGCTATGAAATATAAGTTTGAAACAAATGCTTAAGTAAATTAGTCCAAGTGTATTACGATATTCGATTACAACGTAGTCGTATTTCTACATAATTGCCTCCCTCAATAAATTAATCGATTCTTCATTTGCACTGCCTATAGCTTATTTTCTAATAGATGAAAAAAATATCTGCAAGTTAAAAATTGAACTTGACTATCAGAATAGCCTTCATTTCCAAACCTTCTGTTATAATTCTTGAAAGATATATATTTAAATTAAAAGATCATTTCGATTTAAATCATCTCAACACTGCTTGGGTGTTTACTTGCTCTGAGATTAGCTTTGATAAATGTGCTCAAATATAAAAGAGAAAAACAAATATAAGAAATCGCTTCTTTCCGTACATGAAGGGATTTTGGGGGAAGCTGTACGCTCATTTCCGGCCAGTGATGTTCAGATATTTCTAAGAAAAATATTTATATTTCCATTTTTACTTCACGATTTATTTAATATCCTTAAGTATATTATAATGATATTATTTATCCTTGCCACACATATCACAGTCTTAAAAAATATTTGTCTGTGCCAATGGATTTCCCTTTCAACTTGTGGAAATCAACCTTAACACACCGCGGAAAAGGCGGACACTCTAACGTCCTAAATTATACGCTCAATTTACCTCACTTCACCTCAGCAAACTGGAACAAATGATTCACTTTAATTGGTTTAGAGTTACGATATTGATTGTGAAATCGGTGAACCACCTTGTTAAGGTGCGATTTGTCAACCGAAGACCTTTTCTTAGCAGCAGCTGTTAATGACGTGCGTGTGAAGTTATTATATAAATATCATTACCTAATATAACACACATCCTTCACAGGCATTCGTTTTTAAAATCTTATTATTGAAGTTGAATGTATCACCTTCGCAGTACTTCGTGGGAACTGTCGAGATCCTTGGCACACAAACTGACAGCTATTATTATTGTATGTATTTGATTATAAAAGAACTTACGTCTTACAGCCGCATGTTTTCCGTCAGTTCTATGCGGACGTTGTAAATTTTTAGATGTAATTTAGTAACAGCCGAAATTCTTCTGATATTTACAAACGTAGGTAGTGTTAGAAATGTTACAAATTGTGCTATTGTTAAATAAAAATTATCTATAAATATTAAGATTAATTTTCATCTTATTTTTAAATAAAAATATATTTAAAACGGTCTCGATTCGCTTCGAAAAACCCTTGGGTTAAGACTTAACTTAATAAAGTACCCAGACGGGAAGAAATGGTTTATATTAGTAAACTAATTGAATAAAAGAAACAGTAAATGTTACCCTAAACTTACTACAACGTATTAAAAAACTATTTTGAAAACGTTTAATCGTAGAAAAAATCTACTAGTTACCGATCTTTAAAATCTTTCATTTTGTAATGTCTGTCACTTTATAAGTATCTTTGTTTGGGTTAAAACTTGCAGGCTGAATTAAAACATGATCTTAGTCTATAAAGTTGAATTCTTACATACTTTTTTAGTTCCAATGACAAAGAACCGTTCTGATAAGTATAACTTGACATTTCACTTAAGAATATCTTCAGAAAATAAAACTCCCCAATAGTGATCAGAATAGTTGTAATGTAATAGCGTGTTTTTAACTTTTTATAATTAAACTTAATAATTATTATATTATAGGACGATGTTACCACGGTTACTCCCAAAGTTAGTTACTACAAATTTGAAGACACATCAGTCCTGACCTGAATACTAAATTTGTCTATTACTTTGATTACATTTTGATGTCACTTTAATATAGCCCTTGATTTATTACACCAAATGACAGGATCTAGACGCACTAGTATCCAATTACTAAGAATTACGTAACTACGTACGGTAGGCTTAATGGATTACGCTTTACTTCATTATGTCATGTACTAACGGAGGTACAAAACTTATTTTATAAAGCTTGTAGCCTTGTATGAGGATATTATAGTCATTTCTGATAGAATTGTCATTGTTTTATGTCTAGATTGTCACTTATTTATTCCTACCTGAGGATATTATTCGCCGTATAACTGAACCTTTAATTATATTATACTAGCTGAACCCTGCGCGCGTTGCTACGACAAAAACTTAAATAAGGTAATCACAGTGGCGCCATCTGTCGAAAATTGGCTCATACACAACAACTTTGCTTAAGATCATCACATGATCAAATGCATAGTTTACGATTCTATAAAGGGCATACAGACAAACATTCATTTTTATTTATACACATACACATTAGGTATTCCAAATTCATACATCAGAAGATCCAAATAAGAAGCAAGAAAATTGGCTTTTGAAACTGGATGAATGGGTCCCAATGAAAGTAGCACACTGTATTTCACAGAAACCGCAGGGCAATGAAAATGATCAGCTTGACAGCCTTAATACTGATTGAAACAAACAGCCCTTGATTAGAGTTAAGATTCAAAGCCGATACTTCACTGAATGTGGAGTTTGTGCGCAAATTCACTGAGTTTGAAATTTTGCTCTATACCTAAAAGTATGCAATACGAAATCACTGATCTTTGTCTTCCATAATTAAGGTACAAGTATTCTAATAATAAATGAAATATATCTTCGAATTGCTTTAAAAAGAAAAAATATGAATTTTTATCTTATTATCATGAACCTTCCTTTCTTTTTCTCTTTTTTCTGAGCCGAGAACGCGTCAGTGATGTGTTTAGTGTTGTGCCTAAAGTAGGCATGTGTTCGATTGTGATCTTTTCGCAACAAATAGGGCTTATTCTGACGAAAAACCGGCCAGATACATTTTCTCCCCCTATATTTTGTAATGACTTTTCCCGGTACTACCAGACACTTCAGATATTACACTGGTATACAATAAAGTCCATAATAATGTTATTTGTGAGCTTTGTTTTCGATCAAGAGAGCCACGCTCGTCTGCTCACAGATTACATTTTGTTACTTATGGCCTACCCTTCCGGCTCACTGAGCTATGAATTATGACTTACTATCAATCTTGTTCTAGCAAATTTAGGGAATGATTTCGTCGATTGTGTACGGGATAATGTAATAATTTGGAATATTACGTAATTTAGAGACATGTTAAAATATTTTATTTATTTATTTAAAATTTATTGTCAAATTAAAGTGGTACAAATGCCGATTTAATAATCAAAGTATTATCTACCAGTCAATGTTTAGTATAAGCTGATATTAGCGATGGCGATATAAAACGTTAACTGGTCAAGTGCGTGTCGGGTGCGTGCAATGTAGGGTTCAGAGAGTGTGAGTTGATTGACATATATCGGTAACTTAAAACGCTATGTATAAGTATGTGATAGTTTTTCTTTGAAATTCATAACAGAATAATCTAAAGCGCAATATTTCTCAAAGAAATTACTATGTCGTTAAATAGTCTTTACAAACAAAATTCCACAAATTACCACCACACTTGCGGGTATACAAGAAAAAAAAATCACCGCAACTGTAAAAAAATCAGGGTATATGTAAACGTTAAATTGATCTTTTGATTTGAGATTTTATTTTTACACTTTGTCATTATGATTAATATGTATACTCATGCCATTGTACAAATTTCTTTTACATGTGTAGTGCTGCGTATTGTAACGAACCGACGTACGTACATACATGACGAAACATTAAAGGGTCCAGTTTGACTATAAAACCTCCAAATAGACATAAAAAGTAGTAAAATAAAAAATCCATATAAAATATTACATATTGGCTAACACATTTAAATATACAAGGTATTTTCAACGAAATCTTCATATAAGTAACAAAGTTCACCGACCTATCCCATAATGCAATCACCTAAGATCTATGAAATTAATTCTTTGGTCGTGTCCGACGGGTGTCTTAGTGGAACTGCCGTCCCAAACATGATTAGATCTCGTAAATCTTAATAGTTATCGTCTACGATAGACGAAGGAATCATAAACTGTGATTATTATTTTATTAGCTTTTAATGAGGAATTTGTACATACTTACAGAACAGTCGGACAAATGAAAATATTTATTTTTATTTACGACTGATAAATCGCATAACAATAGAACAAAACCTAAAAGCTTTTTAATAGCATATACATTTGTTTACAAGCTCATAAAAATATAGTTTGTTGAATTATGTATATCTTCTAAGTATCCGCTTATTATTAGGTACTCATCTTTATGCGTGTGTTTTATGACAACGTCTAACTCGTGGACGAAGACTTTTATACCCTGTAAACACGCGTTATCCTTTGTGATATATTAGTAGCGAAATTAAATGAGCCCATTCCTCTCCCAACAGGCAGCCCAGTAGCTGTCAGCAAAGTATCGTACGTCACTGAGCACGGCGGATACGGCGGATACGGCGGATATGGTGGATACGGCGGATACGGAAGCGGTCTTGGTGGTTACGGAGGATATGGCGGATACGGCGGACTCGGTACGTAACATCTTTCATATTTGATACATACTTGGTACATTCGAATATAAATAATGAAGCATTCGAGTTTTGAACTTTTTAACATGAAATAATAATATATTCTCTCCACTCCCTTCACTTTTGTTCGGCGACGCCTCGGTAAAGTCCTTGGTGTTAGTGATTTTCATGGGCGACAATCGTTTTCCGGATATCTCCATAAAAAAACTGTAGTCTATAATGATTTATTATAATAGGTGGCTATTACGGCGGCCATGGCAGCGGCTACGGCGGGTACGGCAGCGGATACGGCGGCTATGGCGGATATTCCGGATACGGCGGATACGGACACGGTCTCGGCGGCTACGGCGGATATGCAGGTTACGGACACCACTAATCGGCTTTTTCGTTCACTACATCAATGATTTACGCAATTCCTTTTTCGTATACTCCGAAGACCTAGGAGTAGAACGTAAACTTTAATTTAAGCCTCAGTAAACTTTTCGATGGAGGCTCTATAATCATCTTAAATAATTCGCCAAATTTTGATACGTTATATACATTAGATATATGAATATTTTTATGCCAATGTATAATAGATACGTGATATTTTGATATGACGAATTATAATGTCGAGTGTTTGTAAATATGTAATAAATTTACGCAGTATATTTTACGATTATTGCCTTTTATTGCCCTGTTGAACAAATCTAAATCATCTTATTAAGTCGGTAAAGTGTCATTTACCAAATTTCATCTAGAATTGAAAGTTTTGTACAAGTTCACCATTCTCTCGTTAAGATATCACACATATATTTATCAAGTAACAAATTCAAGTACAAATCAAATAATTACTTTAACAACGTTATAGATATAAGTGTAAGAGTCCAAAAAACTTAAACCCTGTAAAAAAATTACTTATTTCCTCCACTTATTTTTTAAAGCGTTCGTTTAATATGTAAAGTTTATTAATTTTTTAGTATTTTTGTTTAACCCAAACCTTGCGATTTGAATTAAGACTAACTCCCCATTATCCAACGAAGTTGAAATTTTACACACGCATTAGTTCCGATGACAATGCAATTTTATCCTACCTGTATACCTGTAAACCTGATACCCAAATCAGGGTTGGCACAAACGAAAGAGAAAGATAACCATTTATTATTTCTTTTACGACCAAAACCAAACCGTTTCAACGATTTATTCTTCGTATAGCAACATTTGATAAAGAATAGCGTATATTAATTAAGAACAATATTTACTCTGAACTATTCTTAGCTTAATGCCGCCCATTAGACCAGTAAATCACACCCTCAGCGATGTGCTCTGAATATAAATAAAGCGTGAACCGAGGACGAGGCTAAGTCGTGGGAAATTAGTACCTAAAGTTAGAATAGTAGTAACAGGAAAATAATATTTCGGCTAATAGTAATATCAGTAGGCAATTCCAATAAATTCCAAAAACATTACCTAAAACAAAGACTAAAGCTTTTATAGATATAATGTTATCCCAAAATGAGTCCTCAATTTTCGGAAGTCCGGCCGAAATTAATAACTCTCTCAGTTTATTTTAAAAACTTTAATTTGCATATAGCGGTGAAGTTAAAAATAGAATACCCAGTTACACAGACACTGGAGATCGAAAACGCTAGCAATATATTTGAAAGGCCTGAATGGCGTAGTTACTTAACAAATGCTATTGCGGATAATCGAATGCAAACAAGAAACGTGAATGAGATTAGCATCGAGATAACACAGGAAAATATATTCGTAATGCCTCGTCGACAAGTACGACCGATAACGCCTGCCACAAAAAAATAGCACACAAACGCGAACACACAAGATTGGCCTCGAATTATACAGGCGTTGGTAGCGCGCGTGGTTTTAAAATGAAAATGTTTGTGAATTTATTATTGAAACTGAATAAAACCGGTAGTAAGTACATTTTTATGTTTATTTTTAATAAAATAACCTTTTATAAATTGAGATTAACTATTACTCTGCGGAATTTACCAGCAGGAATCGTAAATATCAATTTGCAGCTACTCGTACCTATTAAAACAACTGCTACAAATAAAGTTTACAGGTAAGGAACTTAAACTACGTGCACCCGATATTTATTGCAGAATTTTGGTATTAAAAGTTTCCATCATGTTTTCCCTTTTTGCAGATGTAGTGCAGAAAATATTCATGTCGTAAAAGCCGTGTGTTGTTCTATAAACGCTACGAGACAAAATACGGGTAAAATCCTGGGTAAAACTTAAGGACCCACGCACACGTTACGTATTTTACGTACGTTATAAAAGATATTACGTCAAACCATGAACACTCCACTATACAGTACATGTGCCTTTATATTAGAGAAGGGAATTCTTAAGGCTTGAAAGTGTGGTCAATTCAAGTCTCGGAAGTCTTTATGCTGTCCAATGTTCTCCATTGTGACGACTGCAGCTGATGGTTTAATGTACCCTCAGAGACACGGAAGGTTTCAAAAAAATATTATGACTAACCTCGCCCATTTCCTCATCATCCTTTTAAATTAAAATTTAGGTGGTAAGAAACTCGTTCACGTGATCGTTTTATTGACTTTGGACTTCCATCACAGCAGAGAAGCGCAGAGAAGTTTGAAGAAGTGCAGCGTTGCTAACAAGGTGTGATATTGGATCAATTGGTAACATTCTAACTTACAAAATGTATGTACCTATAACAATTATAATACAAAAACAAAATAGCCCCAATAATACAATTAACAAAGTTTGTAATTTCTATTCACTTAAATAACAATATAGAAAATCACTAATACGATATCGTAAACACCATTTGATATAAATATACCGTGTAGCAGACAATGTTAGGGATCAAACACATGTGCGTATTCTCAGTGCTAAGCTGTTTGTTGTAATATAATGCGCCTGATTGAATTGATCAGCAATTCAAATTAATTTCCACACATCGGCGACCAACGTATTATACGTGCCGTTGGAGTTTCCCAATAAACGTTTCAAATGTATATCTAACTAGACTACGTTGAATTAATACCAGACCTTAAACCTCGCGGTCAATTTCCTACATACATACAATGTTATCTAAAATAATATTGCAAAGAGATAACTAATATTCGTGTGTAGGTACTTTGTTCGAAACTACTCCCCAGTAGCACACTACGCTGTACACGGAGTGATATAAGCTATATTATTCTCATTCAGGACTTCTAGTCCAAAGATAAATCTACAGAGGTCTCATTAAGCAACGAATTCGAAGATTATTCTACATTTTGACGGTTCTTACTTCGTTCAAATTCTTAGCTATTGAATAAGAATAGTTCCTGAGCTAATTTCTATTCAAATAATTACTTTAACTTGACTGTAGATACAAATATTTAGTGACTGTTTTAGTCTTAGATTTGTATAATTACATTCTGTGTAATATATGATTGTTTAAAATTATAATTTGAAACTATGATAATAAGTGCCATATAATCACATCAACAAATATCACTTTAGAGAATCTATCATCGGGTAAGAGGGTGGTATTCCGAGCGAAACCATCTACCTTACCATCTACGTTTTTTTTCTTTTTTCACATTCTTTTCTTAATTACTTTCACATTTTTTCTTTCCTTCTCCTAATGTTGGTAATTTCTCATATTTTTAAGCGTTTTATACCTACTGTCTGTGGGAGTCCTAAATTGGTAACACCGCAAGCGTCGGGAACACGCCTAGTCAGTTTTATAAAATACGTGTGGAAATTTCAGTTTAAAACACTCTAATGGGATTTTTTAAACTGAACTGAACTCCCATCTTGTTGAAAACATCGCTTATCTTGTAAATAAGTCACCAAATAGCAAATATTCTGGCCAATTCCTTTGATGTTTGAAATTTAAGTTTATATTTACTATACTCCTCTAGTCTTTTTACTTTATTCGAAAGATATACCGAGTTTAGTACTATAGTAAGTCAAAACAGTAGGTACACTTTTATTTTCCTCTTAAAAAATGTAGTATGCAATTAGCTTCGGTGATCATGTTTTTTTTCTTTTTCTAAAATCGTTTGGGAATTAATCTTTTTTCAAATTGATTCAGATTTTATATTTATAAATAACTAAATTTAAGTTTTGTTTTATTTATGAGAAATAAAAGTACACAAATACATCATGTATTTAAAATATTTCATTCTTACAATAAAAAAATTTGAGGAGCCATTCTATTCTAGTGTGTTCATTCGTCACACTTAAATATAAACATCGATACAATTTTGTGCTACTTTGAGCAAATGTTGTGTTTACAACAGTATAAGGTACATTTTATTTGTATAAATCTCTATTTATTTGGGTGACCCAGTATACTGAATCTACGGCCGTGCGAGGTCGTATTGCTGAAAGCAAAATTTTGCAGAGTTATAAATAAATAATTAGTTTTTATTTATATAAAAAAATACGTAGCAGGTTTAAAAAGATAAACATTTTATGAGTTCCTTGTCCAGTAAAAAAATATTTAAATTGGATTTAGAAAACTTGTCAAATAGCTCATTGTGATTTCGTGAAAAAAAAAACTACTGTTTCGATATTCGTATGTATGTATCATTATAAGAGTTAGTGCTCGTTTTTAATTTCAAACTAATATTAATCATGTCGAATTAAGTTACAAATATGAAATCCAATATTACAAAAACCACAATAGAAATCATTGTAATGAAACATATTTTGACAAAAATATTCCAAAGTTATTCAAAAATAACGCAACCACTCAAGAAAATCTCATATTCTAATAAATTCCGTTATCAATAAACAAAAACATATTCGAATAAAAATATGCTCTAAATCCTACATGAAACGGAACGGCGTTTGAAAACCAACAGCGATAACTACATACATTTAACAGTGGAATATTCATCCACAAAGCCGGATGTTCCAGCCGGATTTTCCTCAATATCCTGGCTTTTATCCGGCTTTGCCCGTTGCTAGTTATTTGGGAGTTAATAAAAGGTTCCACCTTATGATGCGGGAACCGGACAAACAGGTGTAACGGATTTTTTGAAAGGATCCGTTTTATGGTATCGACATTATGTGTCTTTTTTTCTTCTCCGGGTTCGTGTCAGTCCATTTAGTTTTATTTTTATGTTATAAGAAGAGCAAACGAGCTTGCAGTGCCACCATCTCCTGCCGCCTATGGACATCTGTAACAAACCTCAAATAGTTGTTTAAGTATTGAGTGTTAATAAGTAATAATTGTTATTACTTTACTTACTAACTTACTCGAATATTATTAATAGATAAATGACTGAATTATAGTAAACGACTGCTGAATATTATTCGTTAGTAAGTGGGTTATTTTCTTTTTTATAATAAAACGGGAAATTTCCAAAAGATACCCAGCTTTCCTGGGAAAGATTCTAGGATATGATTACCGAAAAATCTGGATAGCCCAATTTTCTGTGAAACTCGGTACATATATGAACCCTTTACTCAATAAATGCGCACTCATTACTCACTGATCAAGATATCTTATGAGATTTATATTACTTTTTAGATATAGATTCTCTCAAACCCATAACAAAACATGCTATGCGCAAACAGTATCTAATACAGAGATATGTGACTAACGTCACACAGCTGTGAAGCCAAATAAAGCGTACATTCAAAGATTGAGACTATAAATAACTATCCATGGTGTTTCAAAATCGTCTATAGATGAAAAATGGTCCATTAAGGGTCCCTACGTTTGAAAAATACGACGTGTAAAGCCGCGCAACTGAATGTCAGGAATATAACGATATGTGAGATTTATTCCGTAACAAAACAATGTATGCGCAAAAATACAACTTTTACTACAATACGAAAATAACGTTTTAACGTTAGAATCGATAACTAGTAAAGTGCTAATTAAAATACTGAAGCTTTATAAGAAATAAATGAATAACCAAGAAACCTAAACACTTGCTTTTATGGTGAGATAATTTAACTGTGCTATTATTGTCATTATCATTGCTCATGTTCCATTAATAATATCCTCACTAGAGCCAACCATAATTGAATAAAAATTATTGTCATCGGAATTTAAGCAATATTTATAATTTCAGCTTCGTAGGATAAGAAAAAGTAG
>DWPA01002678.1:0-15354 GCA_018251375.1 Calpodes ethlius
TTTAAAAATAGAATTAAATTTGCGTACAGGATTCGAATTCGTTCGATTTATTCGCAAGATAAACTTTGAAACCAACATAAATAACAAAAAGCACAAAAAAATCTCAAGATTTCACGGCTAATAAACATCATCCTTACTCGATGTTAACACGAAAAACGTTGATTGGACTATGAACTATTCGTGATATTTCAACAAACACAAATTACCGTGAAAGCATACGGGCAAACTAATTCTTAACATAATCGCTCTTGGCGATAGCTCGAGGGGTTTACCGGGGCTATAATTACGAGTATGTTTACGCTAATATAATCAAACTTCAAACTTCGTCGTTTGAGGTGACTCTCAGAACATGTGTATTACAAACATTCATCAGTGAGCCAAAACTTTTTATGTAGCAAAATAAGCTAAAATCCAACATACTTTCTATTAGTTGCACATAGCTGTTATTTGAAAGAAGAAATAAAGATATTTATTCGTAAAAATACGCTTATAAATTATGGACAACAATAAGAAAATAGCAAATATGACTAATGAAACCACATATTATAAATGGACCCTTTACGAAATGGATTTTGCTTAATATTACGCAGGAGTCTGAAGACGGTCAGCGCTGATCTTCCGCATTGAAATAAATAAATGAATTAATGTAATGAATGGAGATATGAGCGCTAACGAATTTTTAATTTAATGATTGCTGTGCAACCAGAAATCCGATCTACAGACCAATTTGACACCTCGTTACGTCATTTTTAATGATTCATTTAAATATCGTGTAATATTTTTTAACATTAGGATTTAAAATAAAGTTAAATATTTAAAATTCGTTAAACACTAGTAAATAAATTAATTAGTAGTGAATAATACATTTTTTATCTTTCCCAATCTACTAGTATTATAACATTGTGTTACCTAAGAGCGGCTTTGTCGCAAGCGTCGGGCGTATCGACGGCGGGCAAGTGTTCTGTGTCCAAATCCAGCTGGTCCAGCTGTTCGTCGGTAGGTGGCGCCTCGGCCTTGTTACGGCTCGACGACCGACGGACTATCGTGAGAGCGCCTTGTTCTGTAGACAAATACACATTCGTTACAATTATTGTATTATAAAAATAAAAGAAGGAGATAATTATTTTGTCATGTTGGCTTTTAAAATTTTAATATTCTTATGTTAGATAACATTCGCCATATCTTCACCCGATATGGGTAAAATAAAGATTTCAATAGATAAGATACATTTTTTAGTGTTATGCTAGTATCCACCAGAGACGTGTACGGCAGCTAAGCGGTACGTCAGGAACAATCCATCAATTTAAAATCTTAATTTCCCTTATACCTTATAACGATGTTATCTTAAAGAGGGATTATTTTTTCACCTGCTACACAAGCTTGAAAATCTCTGACAGCTAATCATCGGCCTCAGATACTCTAGTTTAGCTTACTTCTAGTTCATAGTGTTTCCTACGTACACAGATAAATGAACAAAGTATCTGTGGACTTAGGTCGTGCTTATTGAACCTCGTACTCAAGAGAACCACAGATAAGAAATATTAAGGTACAGGCTGGTTTACTTGGTGGCCATATATAATGGTAGATCAAAATTCTCGATAGCTTGTTGTGAAAGCTTAAAAAAATATATGCATATTTTATTGATTTAAAAACCTTATCTACCACTTTATCTATTGTTGAAAAGGCTAGATATCTTCGTGTGTTTATTTGCGATTATTTCACAAATGACCAAAATTATAATATTCAATATAAATAGACCATTATGTTTACATTATTCAAGAAATAATTTCGTTGAATGCAAAACAAAGATAAAATTTTATTTTCCAGTTTAGTTATTTTCAATATGGACATTGAAAAACACTTAGTATAAATACCTAAAATAAAGTAAAATAGAGCATTTCAAAAGGTCATGCAACATACACCTTACATTAAATATCGAAGAAGATTTTATTTCTAAAAAAACATCCATTTATTTTTTTACAGACGTATACTCACTTTGATTACTATTTTCGTTCAATTGTTTCTACTACCTTGTACCACACATCACCATAATTATCTAAATACATGCACAAAACTTAAACCAAGGCTATGAAAAAATTGTATAACGCCGATCGAAGCGCAATGGCGGTCAAAATATTTATAACTATCACGACATGCTTGCTGAAAACCAGCCAAGTGCGTGTCAGGCTATGTACACTACATAGATAGTAACAGGTACGCTACATAGTCAGGCTGAGTCGCTTTATAGTTGTAAGGTGATCGACTATTACTTATTAAGTTGTTAGTTAGTATATTTGCGAAGAAGTCTGTCATCTCCTACACAAACTTTCTGAATATAGATAAACATGTTCGCTAATACGAAATTCTCAATAAATTATTTTAACCTCCGCCGAAATTAGAAGGGTGTGATAGGTTTCATGTGTGTCTGTGCCATCATTGTTCCTTTGTAATTTAAAAGCGGTTTTTTTACCTTTATCCCATTCCATTCACTTACAAGCCAAATTTAAATACTAACAATTATGTTTCAATTAAGATGCACGATATATATTGTTAATGTTTATAAAGTCAGGGATGGTCACCTATGTGGAGTTATGCATTTAGTTTTAAAAAAAACTGTATTTTTGCATAAAAAAACATTTTTTTTGTTGAATATTAAAGCGCATTCCTTGTTTAATGGCACTTTCATGGCACGTGTTCTATAAAAGGTGTTCTAATTAAAATTTAATTGGTTGCAGATCGTTCTTGTACTAGTAATTATTTTGTTTTAAGTTTTCATTTTTTAATATCGAGTTTCTATTATAATTTCAAATCATTAGAGGTTCATTTCAGACCTGCGTCTTGACTCGTGATTGAGATGTTATGTATTGAAACGTGTTGTTCTAGCATGCCTCAATGAAAGTGTGTTATTTTATAGTTTCAACTGTATTTCGTGCATTTCAGTTCAATCCAATGGTAAGCTCGTGGATAATGCTTTGAGCATTACCCTCAGCATTCGTATAATATATTTTTTATGATCAATACATAATTGAAAAAAAATCCAAATGTCAAGTCAATACATATATTGTCAATAAGTTTGCTTATACTCAAACAAAAATATTCTCCTGTTAATAATATACTTCAATTTCACACCTGTATCAAAATAAGACAAAAAAAAAACCAAAAAAAAAAATTTTTTTCTGGTAACATTTTTTATTAATATTTTTACTTAAAACTCTTTATTATTTGTACACATACTTTTAATACTTAAACACAATTCAACGGGCGGCATTATCGTTTACAAAGGATTTCTTCCAGACAACACGAAAGGAAAAACATATCTGGACGAAGCTGGTAAGTTGTACAATTAATATATAGTAAATAATAAACATAATTATATAATGTACAGTAAAAATATACCACATAGAAAAATACCGTCATATCTGGAACAGTCAGGAAACAACGAGGAGAAGAAATAAAATTATATGTACACAACACTATTCGCAGAACTGCGAAATACTTTGTTATATAAATTGCTACTTTGAACAGAAATCGAATTCATCCTTTTGGCGAGGTCCAATCGAGTTGAAGAATTGCCAAATAACCAAGATAATTACAGTTTAAAGAGCCAAAAATGCTTTTATCGTAGCTTCCTTCCTGGATATCTTTATTTGTATATATTTAAGACCGGAGTACATCTCAAGACAAATCAAAGGAGCCCAAACTAGAGAAGGTTGCGTCGTTTCATTTCGTAGTCTCCACGGCCACCTTGAATCCAATTTACATATTGTATTCCGAATTTCCGCTCAATCTTACACTGGAAAATGGGTCAAATTTAACTCACACCATTAGATTTTACAAATAAATGAAAGCTTCTCATAATGAAATGAGTTTCTAAGCGATCGTACTTAATATTCTATATATTGATTATCCTGATCATTCCAGATCTCAGATTGATTAGAACATAATTAATTTCTAAGCAACGAAATATAATTGGACAAGGTACTCAGTATACATTTTGAATGTCTACGTACCAGGTAACTAGATCTAATTAAAAATTTGATCTGAGTGCTGATTCTAATGTAAGTTTTACAGAATGTAATCAACAATTCGTAATCAATAGTGTCAGATCGTTTTCTTCAACGGTAATTTCTGCCAGGTGCTTCCAATCTTAGAAAAAAGATAAGTAACTTTAATTTAAGTAATAATTTAAGTATTCATGTTTATACATGATACTTATGGAACTACGTCTACGAACTATTTGCAAGGAGCTAGACAGATTAAAGCGACGAAACACTGCTCAGTTTTAAATGTCATTGTGTATTTATAATTCAACCTTTGCGACATTTAAAAGGTCTATTTGTTATTATCTTACGTACTAATTTATTCTGTTATTGAAAACGGCCGTCAGAAAAATCACTATTTATCTACATATCTATTTATCCCGCCAATCACAATTATTTTTTAAAGTACCTGACATTTTCCTTCTATTTGTTGGCTATTCGTCGTTTCCGTAGTAACGGGAGGGTCAAGCCACTCGTCCTGCATTCAGAGTCCGTCATTATGGTCTGTAATTTCACTCAACGAGCAACTTGTCGTCGCAGAGGGTATGGAAACGTGGGGAGGACTTTGTGATGCAGATGTTAAATACATGTTCCTTTTACCAGTTCCATTTTAAAGATTGGACTCGACAAAGTATGTTAAATGACCGTTTTATAAACGTATACAACAGAGTACTCTACATTAGTAAGTGACATACTTAGTTGTACCGCATAATGTGTACCAATATATACGAGCAACACATTAGCTCTTTTCAGATAGATGTAATTGAAATACATTTTCCGATAGATTTGGAATTATAAAATAATAACCTTCATTTTATTTTATCAGTTTTCCATAATTCACTTAAATTTCCATCTCTGTAATCTATATATTAATACGTAAAGCAAAAACCTTGGACCCCTTTTTACGAAAATTGCACAGACAGAGGAGTATGAAATATGGCACACTTATAGTTTATATGTAGAAGTGCAGAACGCTGATATTTTTTAATAATAATACTAGTATATTATATTATTATAATAAGTATATTCAATCTATAAATAAAAGATTACACACACTATCATACATTTGACACGACACGTATAATAAGACATATACTCTTTTGTTTATAGTGAAAGTCAATCTGAAAAGAGTTTAAAAGATTAAATACTGTCAATATGAACTAATCCTTTGACATAATGAATTACGGTCGAATTTCGAGCGCAGAACGAGTGTCTAGTTATAATACACTGCTAATGAAATAATTCAAAAAAATAAAGAAATACACTTCAACATGCTACTATAAAGCATTGTTGTACTAACCTATCTAAGGTACCATTTTTCTGTAAAACGTATAAAAAATATGGTTGAATCACCCTGGCAGGCAATTAAACATTGATTCTTCTCGCTGAGTCACACAAAAGTTATTAACGTTATGTCACGTCTGAAATGTGTGACACAATGGGGAAAAAATCACTGAGTAATAGTGTCACGTAAGTGTTTAAACCGGGAAATATCTTTTCGAGGGCTGAATAGCAGATCTAAAGCTGTGACACCTGTTTATATAATAATTTCTGATGTGCCCTGAGTTATATTTAAAACGATACCGAGTATGTATTATTTACTGATCATTAAATTTCAATGAACATTTTATTAAACGCCAATATCATATTTCAATTTACGAATCACAATATTTACATTAAAATGTTTGTTTCTAATTAATTATTTATACATTTATAACAATTTAAAATGAGCTGAACTTACTATATTTAAATGAATTCAGTGGCAAGTGGAAAAAATATTGTAAATTATGAAACATATATCGATAGGTATATATATATATTTAGTGTGTGTTTGTTTCTGGTCGATGATAAAATGATATAAAAATTATTATATTTGGCATATAAAATGTCTGTCTCTAACAGAAATTACATCTGAGACGCCCCAATTGGCTCATTTCAAATACTGGACGGTCAACCGTTCTTAGAAATTAAACGTGGGGAAATCCTGTTGTCTGTGGACAAAATGAAATTAACGAAACAAAAGAATGGACTGGTAGCCCTTTCTGTGTAATCATTTAAACTAGACACTCAGGCTACAGTCTAATTTGGACTGTAATTCTATTACACAAAGTGTAATTTAAATTGATATTTTTAAATATGATGTAGGATATAAAATGTTGCTTTCTTTGTTACAGTTTGCAAATATAATTATTAAAGAATTTTTTTTTTTTTTTAACTTCAACATGAAATTCAGTTTTAGAGGAAAAAAAGTGATCATAAAATTTGTTATATCTTTCTTGGTGGACAATGCATGTGTGATGTCTTTAGAATTACTAGGGTTTATGGGTGGTGGTTTCCACTCCGTCCAGCGGTCCTTCTATTCATTTATCGGCCATTGATGTAAAAAAACTTTGGAATAAAAAAAAAAATACCTGTCGAAAATTGTTAAGTCATGTGGAGGAATTTATTGATTTATTCCTTGTATGCAAGTATTTTTAAATGTTTTCTTACATCATGCAAATGCTAATTTGGTCCTAAATTATACATTTATCTGAAAATTTGAGTGTATTAAAGATTAAAATAAAAAAATATTACCCCATATTTTTATGATGTAGTTAATTTTTAAGTCTTTTTTTAGTGGTTTTAGTAATTTTATTAACATTCAACGGTTGGACTTAACGTAAATATTCTTATTCTCAAACGTGGACTTCCCCTGAATTACATTGGGACAGTATTTCTTGGTCACCGGGTCGTCTGTGTCCCCCGAGAACACTGCAATATAACCTTATCCAAGGAAAAAGTAAAATTGCTTCCCGGAGTTTTATAACCCAATGACACGAATACTTTTGTTACATCTGAAGTAACTTTTGATAAATAAGTGCTATTATTATCAGGGGTTTTGGTTTGCAATGGTTCCTAAATATTATTGTCTAAGATTAGGAAGGAACCCAAAAACATGGATGTAGTATACGCATCTTTAATTGTGAATTATAAAAAAATGCTATTTAAAAAATATAGTTATTACTTAAAATGAAAAAGGGTCACCTGTAACTAACTAAAATTTTAATTAAAAAGTAAGTTACATGTTTTTTTTTTCTAAAAATCTCATGTGTTAACAAAAAATAATCATAAAGTTTCTCTTACTCTTTCATAATCTACTAACTCATTTGTTGTAGTATATTTTTATGTTAATTTTTTATGTTATATTTTATTGTAAGTGTTGTAGGTATAACTTTCGCTGTCAACCTTACAATTTTGAGTTCTTCATCTCCACCATTACCAACTATAATTGTCCCATTTCCGGGCTCGGTTCTTAAGTCACAGTATACAGTGTATAGGACACAGTCATCCGCCACCACGCTGACCAAGTAAGCATCGGCGTCTGTGAATCTAACACATTTGAAAATATGTTATGGGGAAATCTCGAGCGTGCAAGTTTCCTAACAATGTCTTCCGTTACCGAAGCATGTGACAATTTACTTCAAATATGCACATAACTTTCTGAAAGTAAGAAATGCGTGCAACATTTAATTGTTAGGACCTCGAGCTCAGCAGACGAATATTCAATCTGCCAAGTTATCACTGTAGGTTAGTTTGGAAAAAAATAAGAATATATAGAGGTTTCTTTATACTAAACACAGAACAATCTATAACATTAATTTCTAAGCATTCACACGTGCTCACATTTTTGACAATAAAAATACAGAAACGTGCACGAATAGACATAGTGGCAACCGCGAAGATTTAATAAATAGTAAAAAATACTAAGTAGTAAGTTAATATTTTTAGAAAAAATTGGATGTAAGTTTTTTTTATAAAAACATCAACCAGACTATAAGGCTTTTGGATTAAATAAAACAGTTTTTATTTGCAGTTATTTTTTTATATTTTATAGTCAGGTTGAAAAATGTCAAATAAAGCCATGTATACAATGCTACAAAATAAGTGAGAAAAAAAACAAAAATACATTAACATGTACTAATAATTGGTAATGTTAATATAATACAAAGGTATTATTATATTGTTACATAATAATAAGTATCGTGCTCAAATCATGCAAACATTTGAAAGGACATGAAACAACACATTTATTGGAAAAAAAACTATGCAAAAATACGAATTTTAAAAGGTTTTGTGAAGCTGTCAACATGGGTTTTTAATTGAATTTGAACAATTGGTAACATTTAATTTTTTGTCAATAATACAATATTTATTTGAACATATTATATTTATAAAACGGTTCTAAGAATAGACCTAAAGAATGTTTTACTTATTAAAACATTTTTGTTTGATTTTGATTATTAAATCTTTCACTTGTATTCTTCCATCTTTTCAACATAATTGACTTTTTTGTTCATTTCAATGTTCAGTTTTTATAATTTGTTTACAAAAAATACACTAGGAAATTTATATAAAATTTGTTCATCCGATGGAGAAATGAAAAATGTAACATCAGGAAGTTAAGGTTTGTCTGCAGATGATGCCTTTGTAAATGTTGACAGCTTGACAGGATAAAAACAGAGCGTATCGCGGTAGCCACTGACGTCATAGGACCGTGCTTACTGGGAGAGGTGCCGTTGCGGGGCGCGGGGGGCGGCGGCGGGCGGGGAGCCTCCTCGCGTGGCACGCCCGCGCCGCCCGGCGGACTCGCAACTGTAACACCAAATATACGTTACTTTGGTAATCTACTTATTTATATTTCGAAGTGTTTATGTGTTCTGAAAGCGAAGAAACAACGGCGACAATAATATACCTACATTTGTCTACAGTGTCTTTAATATTGAAAAGAATTTAAACAAATTTCACAAACGCATTCTTGAATCGAAAATCAGTCTTTGCAGTCCCGTAATATACTCTTGAAAGACCTATTTACCGCTACCACATACTGCGGGTAGACAAGAAAAAAAATCGTCAATTCAAACTGATTTTTTGTAACATTTTTTTTATCGATAAAAAATAAGTAAACCCATAGTAAATTAAACTGTTTTAGTACTAAGGTTCTCGGAGTAAACTACGTACGGACGGAAGAATATGACTAAACTGTAAGATATCCGTAGTCTAAAAGGAACCCTGAAAAAGCATAATAACATAAATTTATGATTGTTCTGTTCATAGTTGAACAGTTACTCTGAAAACTGTCTGCAACCATTCCTGAGAGGGGCAGTCAAGTAGAAATAAGCTATGATATTAGGCACTTTATATAAAATTAACGTTTTGATGAACTGGCCACTTTGATCTGAAATGTGTGGCGCTTGATTTAAATTCCAAATACAAATTTATTCAACTTATATTATTATATTCTAAGATAAATTTGAGATGATGTTTTTAAGATTAATATTAAAATTCCAGTAGTGTGCATAGTAATTTGTTTGTTGTGTGTATGTTTATACTTCTTTCACGTCAACTTGAGGGTTGATAAGGTATTTTTTGTGGAGATAGTTGGGATGTTAAAGAATATTATAGAATACGTTTAACGCGTAAATAAATAATAATTATTAATACGGTTAAAGAATATTATTTTCTCTTAAAATTTAACAAAAAATCACTTACAGAGAAAATAACATTAAACAAAATAGTAAAAAAGACGAGATTACAATGACTTGGTACTTAATATTAAAGTGAGGGTAGATGTCAATTGTCGAGTGTAACAAATATTAAGATTGCGGGCAGTGTATGTATTGTTGCAGGAATTATGTTTGTTAAGGGTTATACCATAGTGATGTAAATAGTTCTTTTTTGTTATTTATTTTGAAAAATTATTTTGTTTCATTATTGTGTATATAAGTACTATTAGATTTATAACATACTATTATGTAATATTGTTATTAAATTAATCATAGAGTTAATACTATTATTAGTATCGGCTTGCGAAACCCAAGGATGATAAATCATTAGTGAATGAGGAATACTAGTTAATATTTAATTCCAGTGTTAGTAAAATCGAAACTTATTGTTTCACGCACCCATCTACCCTTCTCACAACCAAGAGTCACGTGATGTTTAACTTATGTTAGCCTCCGACTAAGCACTGATAGTGACTTTAACCGCCGGTTAGTTAATCCGTAGTAAAGGTCAAGTTAACCAACAGTTACAATGAATCGAATACAAGTAATGGTTAAAATCATGGTGGTTTTTTATATTTTGAAAGCAATTTTACTATTGCAGTTTTACTAGTGATGAATTAAGTTGCCATTGTAATAGGTCACTGAGATACCATATTTTCTACGGGAAGTTATTATTCTTGCATAGCAACACTGTCTATTACTTATTGTCAAACACTTTCTTTAACTTGGCTAAAATACACATCGTAATGGGTCCCACGGATGTTTTTCGGAGTTAAATTACCTCAACTATGCCCACACCAAAAATCATACCATAACGATGCTCCATTGCTCCGTGTACGAAGGACAAACAAACACACTTTCGCATTTATAATATTAGAATAGATTTCCAATGACAAGTGACAGTATATTGAATTTAACACCAACATTTGTTGTTAATTTAACAATTGTTTAACTTAACTGCGGATCAAAAAACCAGCCCACCGGTCGCTTCAGTTAGATAGTACTTTATCCGAATGAGTAAGCAATGCCCGACCACAGTTTCAGAGCTCATACTTTGGATCCTTACGACCCTTTTAAGCATTCTGTAAACATATTGATTATTTCACGGTTTTACTCCTTAATCCCTCTTATAATGGATTTCTCTGACTAATATGTACAATGTTAATTAATTTCATCCTTACTTGAATATATTATCTGTCGAGTTGTTCGTCAAGAGAATTTCAACTGAATTTTGAGCTTCGTCTTTGGATATAAACCTGATAGATGCTTGAGAGCAATAAACACCTCGAATAAAACATACTTTAGTAATAAAAACCTTTTTGTCAGTGTAAGTACTCCTTGAGTGTATTGTAAATTAAAGCTAAATTATGTACTGAACTGATATATTATAAATACAGAGATGGTATTTGTACCAAACATTGCTTTTTTACTATCGTATGTACTTACATAGTAGGTATGTACTAACTACACTACGTAATATGTACTTTCATAGATACATGTATGATGTCTTAGAAACAAAATGTAATGTAATAAAATATAAAATTTGTATGTTCAATTAATTATAATAATAAATAATAACATTGTAACTGACCGATGTTTGTTCTGGTCAATCTCAGAAACGGCTTAACCGATTTCATTACTTTCTTAATTGAATAATGTTGCAAAAATCAATTATGGCGATTCTGGTGGAACCAAAGTACCTAATTTTATTCTTCGTTATGTTAAGTTTAATGTTTCACTTAAATATCGTCTAATATTCTAAGCAACAACACAATGATGTAGTGTTCAGGTCTGCAATTGGCAGTTAATGTCATATTTATTTATAAAAGATAAACGATCATAAAGAAGCATTTTCAAAAAAACTTCGAGAGCAGTTCCTATTAAATAATATATTTATTTGTATGAGACGTATCTGTAAACGCCGTTAGCTAAGCCAGTAATAAAGCACCCTGTACGTGGTATGACCATTGAATCCGCCAATATTGATGGCTCTCGACTCTCGTTAAGCTTTCAATTGTTCGCCGAATGATTCACACTGGACCTGTATGATGTACTGCCTCGTAATAGCTATACCGATTAAATCCGTATTAGATACAGACTGATGCCGATTTCATATTCACGCCCTAAATCGTATTAATCGTCGATTTCATTATTAATCAATATAATGTTCTCGATGTAAAACAGATATGTGCTAAATGTTTGATAATCAATTCGCAGGTACGCATGTGACACTGCGTTATATTATGTATTTTTTTTTTAATTAATGCTTACCCTGGTCGAGATTGTCACTTAAATTTAAAAATAGAACGGTAATAGATTTATAAACAAAAAAGAATGCGCGCGTGTACTTATGTACGTCCGCATATATGTTACGCACGTAAAAAGTTGTACTGCTTCGACGTAACCAGATGAAAATCTTACCAAACATTTTATCCTTCGCGTTATCCTGTATGTAGAGAAAACGACATTTATAAAAGAAAACTAGGTATTTAATGCTTTGAAAAAAAAAACATTTTTATTATAAAGCATTATGTAGTTAAATAAATTGTATTTAAATATGATAAGAGAGTATATGTACATAATCATCAAGTATTTATCATATGATAGATATTACAAGAACAATGACTCATTTGAGAAGAGTTATGTAACTGGTGTGAAGTTGTTGATATTTTGTGTGTAGACAGCTGTCAACATTACGTGACACGACAGTGGTTAGCTAATTTCATGGTGTTGACTTTTCGAAAAGTTTCTCTCTCATCAATTTTTCCCTAACGCGCTAAAAGAAGTATAACTTCAAAAATATTACTTCTTAATTTGTGTAATGTCAATTATGGGTGTGGGGCTTTGTCATACAGGGCGCTGTTATGTCAGGAGAATTATATGAAAGAAAATAAATAAGCCATCACAATTTCACATATAGTTTTTTTTTTAAAACACTAATAATTGCTATATGCCATACATATTATTTCTTCCGTTATTTTCGCGTAAGTTTCATCATCAGAACTTAATTTTGGTAAAAGTGAGACGAATCTAGAAGTAGGAATATTATTTGGAAAAAAAAACAGTTCATAAATACAGTACAACTGAGTTGAAAACCTTTTCCATTTTTGACGTCGAGTAAAAAAAGAACAACTGTCAAATTGAGTTTACCAAGATGGCGGAGCGCGCAATTGGGAATTAAATTTAATGCCGCGTAAAGTCGGTAAAAATATAAATTGCGAATCAATTGATGCTTAAAAACTAATCTAATGTAAATGTCTGTAATATTTAATGTTTTATTTAACACATTTTACGTCTTCTTAGAGATATTATGTAACATGAATTAGTCAAAGAATCGTAAATGAAAATCTAATAACTGATCTTTGTTTGATCACATGCAGAAACACATGATAAAGTGGTACTATAGTCAAAGAGATGATATTGAACTCCAACTGAGATTTCAGACACATGTTCCGCGCAACAACGGAAACGCATTTCCGTCATTCGCATGTCAATCCCATTCCTACCAGTTCCGCTCTATTGTACATGTAATGTTGTAGGTTGATAGTAAAATCTGTGATTTCGTTCAACTTCTGTAGCACGTTGCCTCTTCTAGTCTCAAGAATATTTTTATATTAATTTTGTAATGTTGACGTTTTCACTGCTTCTATTAACTTTTTGTTGGGATAAAGATAGCCAACGCGCTTGCTATGCCACCATGCCTTGCCGTCTATGAAATCTTCGAATAGAACTACGTTAATATTAACAGCTGCCCTCAAATGCGTGTTAATTTTTTTGGGATAAAGTTAGCAAATGAGTTTGGAGTGCCACCATCGCGTGCCACCCATGAACATCTATAACCTCAAATAGGACTTTAGAAGGGACTGTAGTTCGTTAGTAAGTCCTAATCGTATTAAGTGTTAATAACATTTTTTGTTTGTTATTATTTGTTAGTAGAGGATTATGTATGTTAGATACATTATAAAGTATGCCTCGTTGGGAACTGATCATTGGACCTTTTGATTGGCGATCTCATACAGTAATCATTGCGCCACACGGGTTGTCGTATTGTCCATTATACCGTCCCATTTAATTAAATAAATTGTTCACGCATCGTGTATACCTGCATCCTCCATTGTCGGTTGTATGTCGACCGCATACGTCCAAAAAATGTACCGCATAGGCACAGAAACGTGAATTAAGGATTTCCATTAAAGATTATTTATTGAACGTATATTTTAATGTAATGCCACAATAGTAAATATTATAACTATATCAGTTTACCTGCAACGGTCATATTCGAATAAACTTTAATTAATACTAAAATGCTTGCCTACATTTTACAGAATTAAGTATAAATTTTACTTCCCTTTAATTTTCCCTTTTAACACTTTACTTTATTTATTTGCCACCAGGTAATGCTATGCCCAATAAATTAACGGGATTCATCTTAGAATTAGGACCACGTTGCGCTCGGTGTATCACGATGTTATAAATTTATACGGAGAGAGATAACGTGACTTGTATTCATTTGAGAGTTGTTAAGATGAATAAATGAAGAGTTAAGGGAAATATCTAAGTCAACGTTTGTAGATAGCTGTTTAAATGAAGTGTTAGCTTATTATTTCAATTTGCATATCAATCAGCATACAAATAAATGGAATGGCGCTAATAAACAGTACTTAAATTGGAGCGGTTGAGTAGGCTATTTACTTATCCTTGTGAATTTTAATCATTGCTTTTCATCAGAGAACACAGACATCGTCGGGGGATTAGAAGCCTAGTAATTGCGCCAGAATAACTTATAACTAATACGGCCCGAATTAAACTTTAATTTCACTCGTCATTGAGTGTAATAGTTAATTACTTTTTGTAATTATTCTTGAACTTGAACATTGTTGTGTTTGTGAATGTTGTAAAACGACTATCTGTTAATGAGGGCGAAGCAGAGGTCAGGGAATATACAAATGTTCGTGTTGTTATTTTGAAATATATATAATTTAAAGGAAGTATAACAAAACTAAAATAATAAATCCTCTAAGTGACAACTAAAATCTTGAAAATGATGTCTTTTCTCTTTTATTAAAAACATGGCTTTTCGGCCTGGATGTTCAAGTTCAAGTAAAATTGTAAAAACGAATTAACTATTAGACTCAATGACAAGTGAAATCACCTTTTACACAGACGTAATTAAAAATAACGTTTATTTTGTAAATGTTTGGTAATACCTTATCAATATTATCGCATGTATAATAGGCTTCACACAGTCGTACATCATAGCTCGAATCCTCATAAAGAGGAGACTTATAGCACACGTCATCAAAGCTGCTTCATAAACGGAGAAGTTATTGACCTGTCTGATGTGTAGAGGTTTTGAATGAAACAACCGGCACATTCAACGTCAAAACTTTAATAAAGTCATTTCAAACAAAAGGTAAACCTAAGTGTAAACATGGTTAAGCAATTTTAAGACTCTTGACATAGTTTTAGGATGCTTTAGTATCAGCGGTTTAACGAGACCACAGAGGCACGGATGCGTCTGAAATTAGTTACAACTAAAGATCACCAATTCAACTACTGACCGCTAGTAAAGTCAGTTAACTCCCTAGATTATAAGAACGACATAATTTGCTGAGATATGAGTGCACTAATCTTTTTGTTTATGTGAATTAACTACTAACGTGCGCGTCGTTTGACGATTGACTCAACCAAGAGAATAGTATCTAGGTATTGTTCACGGAACAATAATAATACCAGTTGCAATATTAATGACCCAACAATATTATTCAAAA
>DWPA01002679.1:0-15353 GCA_018251375.1 Calpodes ethlius
AATACATGTGTAATATGATTATACATTCAACATATGTTGAAAAGCCTATATATAATTACTTTTCTATGCCTTTTACAGTACCACAATGTCCAATAAATAATCTTATCTATTTTTAACAACGTGTACATAGATTTTAAAGAAAATATTTAGCATTACTTAAGTTAAAAAGTAGTAGTAGTAGTATTAAGCAACGCAGCGAGCATTTACCCGCGATGCGGATATAAATGATATAGGTACGTAGGATGGCATTAAACTTGAGGCTAACTAACTAAACTAGCCATGGCAGCAACCGCCATTAATTGAATGGTGATTAGCCTCAAAATAAAGTCATAAGAATCCTCCGATTGACCAATGTATAGCCACGTATCCATCCAAACGATCACAACGGCGAATCGGTAATTTAAAGTAATTTTACATACATATATAATAATAACATACATTATTCTGACATGACTGGGTGATTCATTCAAATGAATTTTAGTTTGCGTTTATAAAAATGTATCATAGTATATCCGTGTAAGTCTTATAAAAAACGTAAACCCAAGAATAATATTACAATATATACTTAGTTATAGCCTAGTGGTTCGAATGTTGGGGCGTGGCTTCGTCGTGGCGTGTGCAGGAGCACGCACCTCTAATTTTCAGACAGATTATGTGCGTATTACAAGTTAATTGTCACTTGCTTCGGTGAAGGAAGATATCGTGGGGAAACCTACACGCCTGAGAGTTCTCTATAACTTTCTCGAAGGTGTGTGAAGTCTACAAATCCGCCCTTGGCCAGCGTGGAGGCTGACCTGTAGCCCTGTACCCCTCACATTGTGTGAGGGGACCCGAGCCCAACAGTGGGATTGTTATGGGGTAATAATGATGATGACGTAGTTTAATTACTTGGTTATTTTAGTACACGTTAAAATTTTAATCATTGCATATCGTTCTCTGAATATATGATAATAGAAGCTTCAACGACATCCGATTCAACTCATCTACCCTTAAGTCCAAGCCCAACCACCTCTCGCGGTGCACGAAAGAGATTACGGCGTCAGCCTTGTTGGAGGTCACTGGACTCTACCACTCAGTTCAATCCTGACGTGGTAGGGTTTATTGACCGCCTGGCCTACCCTCTAAGATTAACATTGAAATGTTTTAATGAGTTTCGAATCCAGTATCTAAATGAAAGGTTGAGAAAACAAAAGAAGTGTGATGGAGTGATGTGAAATGCAACGAAAAAATCCTCTAATAATAAAAAATAAATAATAAAATAAACACTAACACACTCATACCCCCGCAGTATGATTCACTGTGTCGCGGGTGGCATGGACAACACAAATAACACGTCACTAACACCCAAGAACAAATATTTATGTGTCACATAAATATCTGCTCCGGCCGGGAATCGAACTTAACTTACTTACCCCTCGCTTTGCAGGCAAAGTCACAACCAAGTAGGCTACGGGACCGTCATAGGATTACTCGTACTTTAAAAAATCAACCAGTCGTAATGACTTAATGCTATTGCAGTTATCTTCCAAAACAAGCTAACTGCCTCGCAGTTATGATAGAAAATAAATAAGTGCGTTCACTATCTCAAACTTAATTTCCACTTACCGTCAGATGACAGTGTCGTAATGTATTATTTTACGTAAAAAATGCCGTTGATGCTGCTGATGTTTCACAATCATGTCTCACCATGAACCTCACCATCAGACGGCTCGATTATTCATTTGTAGGTTATTTACAAAAAATAACTTACATCGCACTTCATACATACTACGTACATTTAATGTAATGATATCTCTTTACAATATTATTGAAACATGATCCTCAGAAACATTAACATTTATTAGAAGTTTACGTTTGTATCAAAACCAAATCACAAATAAGGACGCTTATCTAGACTAAAACTATAATATAAAAATATAAATCAATGGCATTTATATATTATATATATGAATATAAATTATATGATTGTTTATAAATTATTGACCATCTAGTCACCATCTCCATAGTCAACATCTCCATCTTGACTAGTAGAGAATATCCATTAGATATTAAGTCCACCCATCGTTACAATAAAAAGTCGTTTCTATAAAAACTTAAATAAATTATATATTCGTAGACTTACAAAAGTAATTCTCTTTCCATAGCACTATGACCTAACGTAAGAAAGTTTCAACAATTTCATAATTGCGATGAAATAACCTGTTAATTTGCGTAATGCCGCTAATAACAAACCTAACTCCCTCAAAGGCATTCTTTGAAACTTGTTGGCCTTTGTAATCTGCGCGTCACTCTATACCACCCTTAAGAAACTAGCACACTCACAGTTCGGCTTGAGACGCGAACACCCCCAGACGTTTACTTTCTTTTTCGAGTAAAACTTTACAAACAAAAATGGCGCGAACCCAATTCAATTTTGACAACTGAAATACTTAATAATCAATGAAGATTTAATACTTACGGAAGTACCCAAATGAATTAAAAAATAAATGTTAATTGTGTTGTGATAAATTCGGCCTTTTTCGGAATAATAATGCTTTGTGAAACGTAGAAATAATATTTAATATTTTTGTGAATCGTGACGTTTTGTAAATAGATCATATGTCATAGGGCGACAGTAACAATGCTACACAACAGGACAGTATATATTTTACCTAACGAACTTTTGCCAAGACGATATGGAAATGACAATGGGTAAAATGATACGAAACTAAAATTCTAAACTTTTGCACTTAACATAATCTATTGCATTAACTATGAACTAAAGACGAACACAATATTAGCTTTATAACATTGTAATTATTTTATTTTTATAAACTTCGCACATTTTTACACGCCATTCGTCACGTGGATCGAACGGATCCATGAAAGATTTATACACAAAAAGAAGCTTTGAATTGTACAAAGCTCAACGGTATTTAATGTAGTTATTTTTGGGTTACACTTTGGCGGGATATCGTGCGATGCACCATGACATGGTACTCACCATCAAGTCACTTTTCACTTTAAGGACTTTGCTAATGCTTACTTATTAACATCCTAGCACACGTAAAGTACGAGATCATGACTCAATAACAAGCTTTTGCCTTCTCGAAATCGCTATGAAAATCGAAAAGTCTAAACACTAATTGCTAGCAATCTTAATATGAGATATAACGCTATGCGCTAATCAATCATTACTTGCATCTTTGGTTTAATCAATGGAACTACAAAATTTACAATACAATATAAATATATTTTATTATGAACACAAGAGGATTAGAATTTTAATTACCTACCAACAAAATAATGTAGATTAGATTAAAACGGTCTTTTATCGCGTACAAGCTAACCAGAACATGACCCAGTTAGCGAAAGTGACCTAAACATAAATAACAACATTACCACCACAACGGAGCAAAGTACCAATGAAGGTGTGATTTGGTGAAGCACTAAGTACCCCCTAATTTAGTTTGTCGATAAAAAAGGAGTTTATCGTTAGAGATAAAACTCTGAAAGTCTTAAAAACCTTAAATTTGTTATAATTTAATTTGTGTAAAATTTTATTATTGAAAACCTCCTAAATGTGATATGATAGGTGTCTATTTTAAACTTTATCAAATGAGGTATGCGCCGTTGGGATATAAACAGTTGGAAGATCTTTAAGATTAGTAGATTATTTTATTTTATACAAACTATCTAAAACGCTTAACTAAATGGATGTGGTTAGACGAACACGAATCACATTGGCGCGCATTAGATGCATATAATAAAATCAGCGGTGTTTAAAAGCAACACATTATCGTAATATACCATACACACCTCTAATTTTCAAATGCGTATTAAAAGTTAATTATCACTTTCTTCGGTGAAGAAAACATCGTGAGGAGACACACCCTAGAGTTTACCATAATATTCTCGAGGGTGTGTGAAGTTCACCAATCCGCACATGGCCAGCGTGGTGGACTATGGCCTGTACCCCACACATTATGTGAGGAGACCCGAGCCCAGCAGTGGGATAGTTAGGGATTGTGATTATTATTGAATTAATAAATTGAATTGCAGTCCCGTAATAATGTATATTTTCCAAATTTTAGATTCCCCGGTGGTTCTACATTGTTAAGGTAAACAGCAATTTACTTAAGTTGCATGCAAATGCCGAGTCGTAAAGTTTTTGGCGGCACATCGTATCAAGTTGAATTAAATAACTCTTACTTACTTTATTTGGTCAAGGAACTTAAAACTAAAATAACTCGGACCGTATTCGTTTAGGTGACTTTATTTTTCTAGTAAATCTAGGTCGCGATAAGAAAAAAAATGTTCAATAGTTTGTTACATAAATGGAATTGAAATGTGATACAATGGATTAAAATGTCTTTATTTAATGTAGGCAATAAGCGATATGACTTATCAATGTTTAAGCAATTTTAAAGCACTTTGGAATAACTCCAGTTTTTCTTTAAATTTGCTTTTCTAACTTCTTTTTTACCTCAAAAAGGTCTAATCTGCGTTAAAAATGCCAATAAGTATTTAATATTAAAAAGTGGCATTTTTGTTACTTGTTCAGTTTTTATCGTTTACTTTAAGTGCATTCACAATCAATTTTAACGTTGTAACAATAAAGGCATTAACAATAAAATGACGATATAACTGCATTAGCTTTCATGGCCTTGACACATGAGGCGTGTTAATACTTAGAAGTTATAATAATAACATGTTATTACATTGCACATTAAGTTTTAATCGAAGTAAAGCTGTTCAAAGTAAAATTAATTACTCCTTTGTAATACACGAATATAAAAATGACTCTCAGACTTCTAATAAAAATATTTCCATATTTGAAACGGGAATCTCACAATTATATTCCTAAATTTGTTAAATTTTTTAATTGATTTTCTTCTTAAATAGATTTCCACAAAGTACAAGTACAACGCCAAAACCTCCTGCTAGAGCACATCGTCAACCTAAAGAAGAGAAGATTCAGTCTTCTGCGACACCCCAGGAATCCCAACCAGTTGAAGCGGAAGACACGCATCCCAAACCCAACATCTGCCAACGATTGATGGGCAAGTGTAAGACCAAATGTTGTACTTGCTGTGTCAAACCTCAGGAAGGTCTAGAAAGTACAGAAGATAAGAGTAAGAGAGAACAAACGCCTGCTGAAGAACATGTAGAACAGGAAGAAGGCGAAAAGAAAAGTACGTGGAAGAAACTCAACTGCTGTAAAAAGAAAGATGTTGATGATGAAGATATTGAAAGGGCAGCTGGTAAAGTAAGTAAAGAATGAAAGTATAGAAGTTAAATTCATTATTTTTACGATAATTACCCAAACAACTAGCAAACAGCCTATCTGGTAGAAGCCACGCGGAATGCTCACAAAATGTGGGATTTTGTAATATTGACATATATATATAATATTGACTTTAGAATATTGACCGTATTAATAGGATATCAAACGATGTCAAGATGTTTTCATTTTCCGCCTATTTTCATAGAATAGTTAGGAATCGTTGTTTATTTTTAAGATTATATTGATTAATAATCCATCTTCATCTTCCAGGCAGCAACAATCGAATTCGAAAGTGAAACAAAACGCAAACGAAAACTACGAGATATCCTCTGTGTATGTTGCCGTCGACGACAAGTCAGCGATATATCGGAACCGCCCCAACACGTTGAGGTGTCACCTCCTGTCATGTCCTCTGATGTGGTAAAGGATACTGGCTGCTGTGGGAAGAAGCGAGAAGCCGAGAGACGGGATAGTATCCTAAGTGATCGAGCTGGAACCACGTAAGTTTTGAATAATCCTCTAATTGTTTTCAGTACTGAAACTTCTTTTAGCGTCGACAAGTAAACAGCAGGATAAAAGGCACTAATATCTTATACACTTTGGCAATAAATAATATTATACAGTAGCTGAGGCCCATCTATTAAGTAATAAAATCGTCTCGTTCTAATTATTAACGATTACTTTGTATACGAATATGTGCAGATTCTTCTTTTAAAGCAATAATTAGATCTCTAAGTTGGCCCAAGCTCACCTAACGTTAAGTTTAAATAAAAGTGTAATTTCTTCAACAGTTGCTGTAACAACAGACTTGGACGGTGGCTCCGTGGCGCGTGTCGTCGCCAGTCAGAACAGTCTTCCAGTAGACGGACCAGTCTCTTCTCCAAGAATAAGAGTTTGTCCCCCACGCTGCCACCTGAGGTAAGGCTCAATGATTTCCATCTAACATCGACGCTTTATACTACGGTAAGGTTTATTATTATCTTTCTATGTAGCCCACCTGGCTAGCTGCCACCGTCTTGAGTCAGCCGCTAAACGACTCATGGTTTTTTACTGGCCGGGATTTAAAACCTAGTTTTTTGTTGTCCATTTTTTTTCTTGGCTATCAATGCATCAATAACTCCAATGATGTTACCGATGCCCACAAGCGAAGATGATCAGCAATTATCAGGTGGCTGGACTACTCCTTGGACATTGTTTTTTTTTATGATTTATGTCGATTTCTATGTAGATCATGATTTTATCTTCTTATCAAGAAATCTAACAGCACGCCAATGTCGTCCGAGTGGTTATGCCATGGATAAATGTTTATAACCTCTAATTATTTCGAGTTATTTTTATAATCTATATCAGATGGATGTTGTCCATCTGTCTAACCAATTACTCGTAACATTTAACATCATACTTCTTTTATTCGTGTGCCTATAAATTAAACATATCACGTTGTGAAACTGTAGATTTTCTTCTGTCAATTAATTTAGTTTGTTTCCTTCAAAGAATTGTTCTCATTCAAATATGACAAAACTGAGAATTGCCTTCTCTTTATTATATGCCAAAGTACCTTCTGAATCATGTCTTTGTAAATAAACATTACAAATAAAATTAATGGAAGAATAGTTTAACTTTAAAATTACAATTTTACAATTGTTCCTGCCATGAAGAGTGCACGAACTGAAAGTAACGTAAAATTGACGTTTCCTACTTGGAAGGGCTAAACCAAAGTCCAGCGGAACGAATGTCACGAACTCCAACCATATCGTTAACTAGGCATTTCACCTTGAAACAAACACCGTTTATTGCGTGTCGAAGCGCTTTAAACGGTTCCTATAGCAAGAACCGTACTCACTTGAACCACCCATAGAAAGGTTTTACACGATGACATCTTTGAGTTATACTAGTAACAAAGGAACATGAACCTTAATTATGCCCACTGTACAAAGATATAACGTGACTGCAAACGAGTTTTAAGTTCATTTTAGATGCTCCATTAAAAGTCAAAACATCATTATTAAAAATAGTTGCACCTACAGAATTACATAATGGCGTATTTTATCAAAGTAAACCAATATATTTTAATTTATATCACTCAAACGTGAACTAATATAATACTGTTTTAATTTTAAAGGCTGCATAGTTTATAACTATTAAAAAGTTATAAGTACTTTTTAGTTTGCAATGATTTGTAAATTTTAGACGGTGTCTGGATGGCACGACCAAAGTTTACATTTTATAGCATTAAGCACGATACAATAGTTTTTCTGCTGCAAATACTTAAAAATATATTTGAACGTGTTCTCATAAAAAGGAATAGTAATTAAAACATTTACAAACTAGAGGCCAGACCCTTGTTGGGTGCCAAATAAAAATACTGGCGCCCAAAATGGGACCAATCTGGGTGTTAATTTATTTAAGTAAAAACGAAAATAAAACGACTACAGCAATAGACTTTATTTATGTTTCAACATTCATGTGATTAAATATAAATTTAAATCTAAATTTAACTCCACAAACAAATCGGATTACTTAAGTACTACCAGACATAATATCTAATACTACCGTATTTATAAATAATACTACCATGATTTGGAGGGCATAAAGTTTTAAAACCATTTCATAAACAAAACTGCAGTAAAATCCATCACAGTGCCTTTCTCAAAATGGACACTTGGGTAAAAAAACTAAGCGTAAAGATCGATTGTTTGTATTGCTATCTTTGTCTTCGGCTGTGTCCAAAAAACTTGAGTGAAGAAGTCACATCAAATGAGTGAGGGCCGTAAAGAACCCTAAACATGTTTATATCAAAGTAATACTCTAGTCTTATTTATGAAATGAATCACCTGACATGATGAACGTACTAAGATAATTTAGCATTTTGTTACTGCAGAACTTAGGCGAGTATTGTTCATGAATACAGGGATACTATCCCAAGATACTATCTATACTGTGAATACTATCAAACTTAAAAATAAATGGATAGTTCAACGCCAACATGCCAACGTTATACTTGCAGACATCATAAAAATACTACGTGTAACAAACCGAAACAGAATTATCGTAATTTATTTATTTATACAATAACAACTAAACGTTTAACACTACCTCCTTGACGTCGCGTGAAAAGCCAACCTTCCTAAGATTTTTATCATAAGGCTCGATAAAAATAAATTCTACAATGTACAATTTACGTACTTCACTACTCCACGAACTTATAACTTTGTCGTACAAAAGTAAGGATGTTTTAATAATTAGGTTAGGGTCGTTTAAATGAACCATAAATTATATTGCATGTCTATATCGGTCCTTAGAAATAAAAATTAATTAAATATACGTTCGAATAAACCACCATGGGCTATGAATTGTTAGAAATACCACGTCCTTCTCATTATAATAATATAATCTGAACATTATTAAGTTAAGAAATTAACCATATTTAATTTTTTTTTTTCAATTAAAGATTTCTTTTAAGATAAAAAATACAAAGACGTTGTCTAACTACTGACTGCTTCTTTTAAAGTCAGTTAATACGTAAGTGTTATCTCGCGCTGATTAAATGAATGCGTAACAACATACAGGCCAGTAAACGGTTATTGTTTGTTTAATGCCACTGGCATTCAGGATCGATGACAATAGCAATAACAAATCAATATTTTTCCAATCAAATTTCAGCACCATGATAAGCAAAACTGATTTTAACTTGGTTTCAACCTCATACAGAATAGTATTACGTGATACCGCTTTACACATACACGTGTCATCATACATAAATAAATATAAAGATTTTTTTCACAAAGGATTTCAAAAAGCAATACTTTAATAAAGTATTAGCATTATTATCATTGAGTTAGTGATGGACCCTAACGACGTTATAGATTCTCTATCGATCAATGAAGAGACCGCAGATAATTCAAAAGCACCATTACCAAAACCTCCGGAAGAAATAGTTAGCCCTCCAAATGAGCCTTTGCCACTATCGTCGCCATTAGTTATTGATACTTCATTTGTGCCTTTGCCTCATTCGGTGTCAGAAGTTGTTAACAATTCAAATATGACATTACCACAATCAATGCCTGAAAATGTAGACAATCCAAAGGAAGCAGTGCCACAATCCTTAACTGTAATTGTTAACACTGAAAATGTGCCATCGCTACAATCAGTATCAGAAGTTGCCGACGTTATAATCGCGAAATTACATCATGACAACTCCGAAATGGCTGACAAGTTAACTGAACAGACACTGAGTATAGAATCCATTGACAAAATAAAAGCATCACCGCCAGGTACTCAATCCGAATTAGAAAATGTCGACACAACAAATGAAGCATTACCTAAATCAGAAACAGCGATCAAGATTTTAAACGAGTCAACGTTTGAGCCCCAAATAGTCAACCGTTCAAACGTGCCTTCACCACAACCGGAATCTGAAGATGTGGACTGTTTAAATGAGCAGCCAACGAAATTAGTATCTGATATTACTGAGAATTTAAACGTAACGTTGCCACAATCTATACCTGAAAGTTCTGATTCTATAATTGTAGCAAGAATTCAATCTGCAAAAACTGTAGTCGTAAAAACTGAAAAGCCTGAAATTATAAACACTGTAATTTCCTCATCTAATCTATCTGAAAATCAAGAACCTCCTGACTCTTCAGCAACGGCTCCAGGTGTAAACTTAGATGTACATAATACGTCAAACCTGCCTCTACCTGAATCAGCAGTTATTGATACATTAAATTTATCTCCTGAAGATAGTGGAAAGTTAAATGTGCCATCCTCGTTGGCGCAATCTGCAAATTCAAATTCATCGATAATTGTGGAAACTTTGATCGTGCCAACATTAAACAAAAATTTATATAAATATAGAAAAACTAATTTCGAAGCGATTTTCGACGACGATGATGACGACGTAAGTGTAAAACAAAATTTGTCATGAATAATTGGAATTAGGATTTAAGAAATTTTATACGATCCATATTTATACTTATAGTACAGGTAATAGAAACTTTACGAAGTTAATCTGAACAATATGGTCTTTAAAATATTAATTATTCTGAATTATGTCTTGTACAAAATTTGGGTGTCCTACGTGAAGAATAGTAAAATGCACTTGTTTGATCAAATGAACACTGTAGAGGTATTTTGTGTATTTTTAAAAATAACTACCTTTCCACCCGCAGTTTCGCCCGTGTGATCCCAAGCTGTCAGATATAACTTTACGTCAATGACATTTACGTCGAGCAAGGAGAGCTTTTCTTTTAAGAGTGGACAAAATACGTAAAAACCAAACCAGAAACCAAATATTTCACATAGGAATTCTTGAAAAAAAAAACGAACATTCATTCCTTATTGCACCTTTTTAAAGGATTATTTTTACAAAAAATGTAGCCTATGTCCGTATCCTGATTCTAAGCTCACCTCCCCATTAATTTTAGGCCAAATCAGTTCAGCCGCACGTGATTTATAAATAGTATAACTAACACGACTTTCTTCTATATATAGATGAATATGAAAATTTTAATACAACCTAAAATTTGAAATATATACTTCTTAACTGGAGTAGTACTGAAAAATCACTTAAAAAGCGTACTTTATGTGTAAAATTTTTGAAAATAGTGAAATGTCTTAAAAATCTGGTATCATTTACATAAATTTACGAGAATCCTTAATTTATATCAATCGTTATTGCCCTATTCAGGACACGCGCACTAAACTGGATGCCTCGCTAGTGGAGCACACGAGTGTGATGCGCGGCGCGATCCCTGTGCTACCTATCGCACTCGCGTACTTCTGCCTCGTCTGCAACGTTCTGGTACCGGGGTTAGGTGAGTACATAACTAGTTACTACTACAGGTGTCAAAAAAAAGTTTTGAACGTGGAAGGAAATAAGATTTGGCTTATTAGAGTTCCAATGTTAAGCTTATAAAGAAAAAGAAATGTTCTTGGACGAAAAAAAAAATAACGTACATTGTGTGTGGTATAAATGGACGATAAATAATATAAATGGACTATAGCGAAATTCTTGTCGTGTTTTAAATTTCGACCACAAAAGTGCTAATTGTTGCTATAATAGAAATTTTATTGAACATTTATTCTTACTTGTTACTTATAATTTAATTACAAGTAACAAAAACCTTCCGTAATCCTCGTTCCGCGTAATGAAATACAAATGTATATTACAATTAATAAGTAAATTACATTAACAAATTCATTAATATCATGTTTGCAGGTAGCATTTTCAGCGGAATGTTCTGTCTTTGCTTCGGCATCCCTCGGTTTGGAGTTCACGACGGAGCAAAACATAGGATAGGTAATATAACTACTTTATTAAATTACGAAAGTAATGAGCCTCACGAGTCAAGAAAAATTCATTTCAATAATTACTTGTAATCCACACTTTTTTATCTCCTAAGGATCTCAGGAAAACAATCTACAAATTTTCTCCTTTGGGGATTTTAGGAACGAATCATTAATTTAATAATAATAACAATAAATGCCGGCTTACTAATTAATTCCTGAACCATTTGCCCCTAGGGTCCTTGCTCATCAACCTGCTAGTGGGTTGCGGCCAGCTGTTCACGGTGCTCTTCTGCCTGGTAGGCTGGGGCTGGTCGGTCTGGTGGGGCGTCATTATGGTCAAGATAGCACGTGAGTATCTATTAGTTAATACCTTTATCATCATCGACCGATAGACTTAGGCCTTTCCTACGGCGCGACTCTGGTCCCGATTTCTTCACCCAGTATGAGTTCAACCCTTCATGTCCTCGAGACCATGTATTTAATGAAATAATAACAACACAAAAATTATATCCAGAAAAATATTATACTCCTCAAATAGCACACCAGAAGGTCACTAGCGAGTCTGCCAGAAAATGGAAAAACAAAAAAAAACTCCCTTTGTAGAGCACCTCGCTGTACCAAACCCTCAATTCCAGACCACTATGTTCCTTTCGATGTAACTTGTTTGTGTTTGGATATGGAAGTAGTGGTTTGTTACCCATCGATTTCATTCTAGAATTAACTTTGAAATGTGAATTTGAATGTGACAGTAAAATTCGTCCAAAAAAGTATTTTGGATCTAATAGGACGCTTAAAACAGTCAGTACTGATTGTTACCGTGAGATCGTTAAATAACAATCGTAAAGCCTTCTTAAGAAACCTTAAGAAGGCTTAAAAAGCTTCTTCCACTTGTGTTGACCACTACCACTACGTCATTCTTCACTGGAGTCGTACTGGATTATGCTTTTAAGACCTGTGCCCCATAATGAGCCATTAATAATTTAAACCAAATCACATAATAAATGGGACTCAATAATAGTAACATTTGCCTATTCCAATGAACATTGGTTCGAATTGTTACTGGTAACACAGTATTTCAATTTTATTACAATTCTGTTACAGGAAAATATCGTAAGCTAAAAGCTGAAGCGATGGCGGACGAGGCGGAAGCGCCGCCCGTCACCTCCAACAACCACACACGCGCTTAGCGAGTAGCGAGTAGCGGGTAGCGGGTAGCGACTGTACATATCGAAACATTAATTGATTTTGTTTTGACATTCGGGCAATTTTTATATAGCTTGTAAACTTACTAATTATTTAATGTACAAAAATGCATTTCGACTGTAATAACTACATCTTGTAAATTTATAAATTTATGAATTTGATAGATCAATTCATGCCACGCATAGTATGAGCTTCCGACTTCCTTCGTCGTTTATAATTATTTAATATTACGATAATAATAAAATATCTTCATTTCACCGTGGAAGTTTATTTACAGGAAGTATAAATTCAATCTTCAATAATATATACCTACTATGTATAGAGTATATCCAGCCTGCTTTTAACGTTTGTCTACTAACCAAAAAAATCAGCTGAGTAGATTTTTCAATGCATTATTTTTTGTATTGTTAAAAAAAAGTAATTAAAAATGCCGGTATGCATACTTAGGTAAATATAATACCTACCTTTGTGCCTTGCTAATTTTAAAAGTCGATTAAACGATAAAACATTTTACAGCCCCGTAAAACCATTTGGATTATGTTAGGAAACATTGTCGTCAAAAAATTAAAAAATAATCATAAATCGTATCAACTGTAAATTTGACTCATTATTTATATTAATTAATAGTTCTAAAAATAAATTGTTAAAACTACTTCTGCTGGTCAGACTAACTTATAATATATGCGAAAGATTTTTTACTTCCACACGAAGTTTTCCGACCTGTTTGGTCATTTTTATCCTTAGGTAAGGTTTATTAAGATTATATTATACCAGTAATTGGACTACATTAGTAGAATACTCACGACAGACCTGGCAGAGAAGTTAGCTTAAAGTCGTATGAGGAACTGCAGGTTTTAGATTATATTGTAAAAAGGAGGGTAGATCGAATTTAGAATACCGTTTATTAATTCTATAGAAAGAGTTCGTCTTACGTCGGCCTTGATTTACTTTAAGTCTCCAAGTGCTTCTAATAATTAATATTAAAGTGATGTACATATTAATTTAATAGTAAAGTGTACTTTCAAGTAATTCTGTATAAATAAAAACCAAAAATCGACGTCACTATATAAAAAGATTGGTCATGAGTCTTCCTTTTCATGAATGCTGACTCAAACGAAAGTGTGGTAAATATTGGGTTGTCCAGAAAATTCAAGCCGATATTTTAGCAGAAAACGCAGCTCAATTAAATGTTGACGAAATTAATCAACGTTTTCCATTAGATTAAACGAATTATTATATTAAATCAACATTAAACGAATCGTAACCAAAAATTTTCCCAAATATACCAGAAACTATCTCTTTTAGAATATGTAGGAACAGTGTCATATTTCTCGCGCTCCCTACCGAAAATCAGCACGAACTTTCCGGACAACCTATTAAATGATTAATAATATTGATTACATGATATTCACGCGAAGCCCTACAACTAAACAAGGAGCTCGTTTATGTCGCCTCGGAAATCTGTCTATCGTTAAAAAGGTTATAGGCTCATATTTGGCCTGTCGCTAACAGTTATATATTTGGTAACGAAAATATAATAAATAATGCAATTTTTTTAATATCAGATTTATGAAATTGTATTGCATTAAAAAATAAATTATGAAATGTTTTAAAACTATTCCTTTCATATCGATAGATGATACGTACTTAGTTAGCTATTATGTACTTGCGGATTGTTTTTCTCGCTTTTTTATAATCCAACGCATATAATGAAATAATATTTTTTATTAGGAGAAATAACCTTAAATCCAAAGTTACTTATACTATTATTTGAAATCACAACATTTTATCTTGACCTTCTTTATTATAAAGATGTAGAATTATACAAATGTTTGTGTAAATATCGGAGCTCCTATTTAGGTTACAATTATTTTAATAGTATAATTCACTTATATTTGAAATAATTGTTTAAATATATTCAAATTAAATAATATTAAAATAACACCAAGACAGGAGCAAATAATTACTCGTGTACCTATGTTACTAGGTATATAAAGTTCCATTTCCAATTCTCAAGGTCATGTGGCCGACTTTATGTTTATATAATTTATTTTCTGCATAGACCCAACTTGCTATTCATACAAACTGGACAGACAAACGATCAATATTAATGTCTACAATCGTTTCTTCCATTCAAACGTTATAACTAAATATTAACTTGTCCAATTTATTCTTTAGTTGGTAATTGTTAACATATTGCTATGTATGTTGCATGTTACATACTGCATGTACGACGAATAATCAATAAAATATTTTACATTCAAAAAGTTTTTTATTTGTATGGTAAATCCCAAAGTAAAGTTCTAACAAGATGTAAGTATATATTTTCCAACAAATTATCAAGTAGGTACCTATTAGATATCTACATTGGAATAGGTACTAGTATTTGACTTTAGGTAATAATATAACATCTCCACAGCCCTTCTTCTGCTTTCTTCTAATATATAAAAATGAATGTTTGTCGTCTGTATGTCGTTTATAGTGATGATCTAAAGCAAAGTTGTTGTGCATGAGCCCACGAGTTTCTAAGTTGGTACGACCAATTTTCGACAGGTGGCGCCACTGTCATTCTAATTAATTTCATAAATTTCTG
>DWPA01002680.1:0-15352 GCA_018251375.1 Calpodes ethlius
CAAGAAATAAGGTTTCCGCCTCTTTCCCATAACTTATATTTAACACGTAGTAAAAATGCGCAATTGTACGTTTCGTGCAAAAATCCACGAAACAGCGTTTACGGTACGTTCGTGATGGAACTCCACACTCTGCAGTCATTTATCCCGCATTGTATCTATTATGGTATTTTAAGGTAAGTACTAAATAATTGTGCACAGAATCGACTCAATCGAACGGCTACATGTGCGGTCCTCTTTATGTAGTGCTTGCAACAGCAATAGCTTTTCTAAAATGATCATTGAAGTTCAGCTCTAATACACCTTCAAATATAACAGCAAATATTCATTTGCTTTGTTTTAAATTTCCTCTGTTATTATTCGCAATTGAAAATAATATCGCTCTCACGGAATACAACTATGTTTTATATGGATAAATGTCTTTCAACAATTCCAGTTTAGGCTGTAACATGGGTAACGATACGAAAAACCTTCCAGTACATTAACAGGTTAATGATTTAGGGCTGACATAGTTGGCATTCGCGCGCATTACTTTTAATTATCCTGAGTTCATTACCGCTCGCGGCAAACGCCAAAAATCGTTTAAAGAACGATCATAAAATGAGCTTTTTATTGGCAGAGCCGATTATCCGCCGAGGGTCCTTTATGCAAACACTCAGTGTCGTCCGTCGTAAATCTCCCGCGCCGATTACCGTGCCTAATGGAATTTATATTACAGACGTTAAAGGGCGATTGCGCTCAATTTGCTGGGATTTTTATACGTCCCGGCTTTCAGGCGTTTATGATCTCGAAGCTTTAATTGCACTTAACGTTGCTTGTTTACTCTTTGTCCCGAGTATTACGCGTAATTGGTGATTAACCAGTACGAGGACTGTGTGCGATCCTCGTCAATTATGTTGTAATTTGCGTTTTAAAACTGTTGCCGGTGTTGCTGCCAAGGAGTGATTGGGTTTTATTCGTTTTATTGTGTTTTATCATTGTAAGTGAGGGCGCGACCTTCCGAAATAAGAAACTCTGTAAAGAGGACTGTTTGTTTTATAATGATTTACAATTTTGTTTTTCGATTCTATTTAAAACGAATCGATTGACCCATTTTTGTTAACATTCGGCATAGATACTTAATTATATAATATAATTCTTGTACATTATTGTCAAATGATCTCCTTTGCCTACTATGGTATGTGTTATACGGGAGCAATTTATTATATCTAGAATGGAAACTAAGTATCCCTTACTATCGATGCCACACACCATTGCCTGGTATTATTCCTGGGAATTCAGAAAACGTGTGGTCAATTTCCTCCGGAATCGAACCGGCACTCACGCGGCCGCGTGCTCGGTATCACGAATCGATTTACATCGTTTCCCGAGCTGGTCGATGGGCGCGCCAATCCCTGGGGATAGTTAGCTATTGTTTGGAGGAGAGGATAACGGCGAGTTAAGTCCGATTACGGTGTGAAAGCATTCTATGGACGTGGGAATTACTTCACTTTCAAATGAGTTGACCTCTGCGATATGATATGTGTATTTCATCTTAGTTTTGTTGGTAATAATGAAGTATATAGTTTTTTTTAGATATTAAGTCGACCTTGGCTATTGATCTAGAGGTCCAGGTTCGATTCCTGCTGGTGTATACAAAAATTTAAGCTATAATGTAAGATTCTCGACCTAGGTAATAAATGAATCTGCTTACTTTCTCGCCGTCATATTTGTAAGCAACTGCATAATTGACAATTGTCAGTAACTTCCAACAAATTTGTTGACTTCTCGTGTTGCGTAACATAAAAGAAATGTGTACTGTTCGTTAGTGCAGTGGAAAGTGATCTATCATTACGCTAATCGTACCGGAGTCGCAGGGGCAGCGCGGGTCACACGATGTGTCGTGTCGGTGCGTGTGACTCGCACCAGACCCGTACGGACTCTTCCACACTGATGGATCGACATTCTGACTTTTGATTTTACCACCTTAAACGTTTTAATCATGAAAATAAAATCAGTTTCAAAATATATTTCATTTAAAATTATTCGTTCCTTATTGTATGTTGATGTAGTATAAGAGTTAAACGCACGTAATTTTTACTTCTAATGCCATTTTGAAATAGTGCGTTATAGAGAAGAATGTAAAAAATATTTTTGTAATGTTTAGTCACCAAAAACCACGACATGTTTATAACATTAATTGCGCAGACGTTCAAGTCTGTCCAGTCTTCTTACCTGACGTAACCCGTGAGTGTTCACAAAGCATGAATAAGCATATACCAGAGTATTCCTATGAACAAGTCCTATTGTTTACTCACGCGCATTACCTGTCTTGTAATAACTTTACGCTGTCAAATTATTGTGTTTATGAGTTGCGTGATGTTTGATATTGTGTAACATTAAATGAAAGGCTTACAAGCAGATGTAACAGACAAACATATAATTTAATAACATGAACATTCAACATTTAATACAACTCTAATGCATGGCTCTATAACTCATAATGCGTCTCTGCAATTAGTTGTATAATATGTACAAGTACGTACGTAGTAGGTACTTATAATAAGTAAATAAAATAAAATTTTAGATTAATTGATAGTGTTGGATTCCAAGTGTAGCAGATCGCTTTAAGGAAATTGATGAGGTTGATATAACTACAAGAAAAAATGTTACATTCCTTCCTCACCTGCGTCCTTACACAATAATTAATGCGTTAAAATGACAATACGATGATGTGGTTAACAATTTAGCGCACTAACTAACACGTTAATTGACAAATTTATGTGTCCAGGAAGAAAGATTAGTATAGAATTAATTTAGGTAGGAAAATAACCTGTGTTAAAGTTTATTGTATAGATATTCATGAGCTTGTATGAACTTATAACATCTCCACACATATGAATATTGTTTTGTTATCTATCGATCGGTATTGCGTACAATTTTTAAGCACCTGTGTCGCATCTTCACCCGAGGCACCTTTCTAAACCCATCGACGACACGGCGAGCCGCGCATATGTTTCTGGGCGTTATGTATTATTTATCATAAATCAATGCGCCTATGTAATTGGGCGGCTTTCTATTTAAATGTTCAAAAGTATTACGGCGAAAGTGGTGGTCGTCTGCCGTTTGTTTTGACTCGTTTTCACTTTCTTTTGACGTACAGTCATCGACCACCAACTGAAGTGTAACCGACTACCTATTTCAAGTACTGAAACAGTCATCTTATTGTATAGGTACGTATTGTTTTCGGAGGTGATTCATAGAACATATATTAATACGTGATCTGTTGATGTGAGATGACACGGTGAGATGTAGGCTAATAACTTCTAACAAGAGTAATAATGCATCATTATGACATCTTTAATCACACAAGAAACACTGACAGTAGACTGTGATGTAAGTAGACAATGAGTTACAGCTGATTTAAATTTGCGAGTGATGAAAAATATCACGAGATCCGTTTATGGTTCACTGTTGAGGACGGCTCCCAAATGGACAGGGGACTAAATGGGAAAAGGGGGAATCTATACAGTAGCTTTATGTTTATTAAGTGCCTAATAATGGAGGTCTTAGATTGAATCTGAGCATATATTATTAATACCATTCACCTGCGCTTTAAAAATATATAATTAGGATTGATTCATGTTTAAATTACATAGTAATTGTAATAATGGTATAAGTGTCTTAGCAGTCTGTATTTTTGTTTTATAGTTTTAAACTGTTCAAAATCATAGTTAACAATTAGTCTGGAGTTTCGTTGTGCTGTGCTCCTTAGACATTTCACAATTTATTAGCGGAAAGGTGTTTATAATGATTGACATTCGCCTTGAACACCGGTCGGGCCGGTCGGTTGGACCGCGCTGTCGAGACTCGAGTGGCCATTTCACGTAATACACGTTAGACAAGTGCAAAGAAACGTGACGTGACGTGACGGCACTTCTATAATTATATACAAACAAATGAAAGCTGTCTGTAAATCACTCCGCAGTGTATATAAAATGATTGATAACATTGATAAGATATCTGATGTTTCTAGTTGTTGGACGATTAAGCGAGTGTAGAAAGTTTTCTCGGGACTTATTATTCTAATGTATATTGTATTTCTGCCATTTAGCACCCGCGACTCATGTCTTTTATGATATTAAAATTAATAATGCAATCGGAATTTCTTCTATTGATGTTATCTCGTTTTTTCTTGTTTCGGATGATTTCCAATCAATAATCTTATTAATTGAATACATTCTGTCCTCGAAGTACAAACGTACCTCTGAGTTTCGCCCTGAGTATGACGTAGCAGTAATAAATACTAGTGATTTTAACGTTAACGCATTTCATATTCACATCCCATATTTATATCTCTATGATTCTCTGTGTTGCGAGCGAAAGAACAAATTAAAAAAATACTCATAAAGATACCTACATCACATACGTCAAGAAAAAATCCTTCATCTGTCAGTCACTCGGCAGTGATCGGTAATCGATGTAAAAACCCTTGTAATAGGACAATAATTTCATCATAATTAGTCAACCTGTGTTACATAAATTCTGATAAATAATCAAGATTATGTACTGGAAAGTCATAAACGTGTTTTGAAAAATGGGTAAAATCTGAAAATTCGTGTCTTCTTAGTTTGATTCACGTACAATATAAATGATTGATGATGAATGTTGATGATAAAATTGATGTTAATGATGACGAAACAGTTAATCAGTATGGTGTAAGTCCGCAAACAACTCGCACCGATAAAAGATTGCAATGTAACTATGTTTCTATGTTTCCTTATCATGTTTTCTGTTCATAACCAACCCCTGTAAGTGGAAAATTACTATGTAAATAACACTGAGCCAATAGGTCACTTTGAAACGTACAGCAGAATAAATATAGCTATCTGGTGATCTTTCGTGGACTCGCGATAAACTGAGGTGACGTATCCTGACTAATGAGGGCGCGGTTCACATCTGAACACTTAACGTGACTCAGACGAAACTCTTCCTTATTAATAATTGCGAGATTAGATCTAACTTAGTCATGTAGATGGAACAAGTGCGTAATTAACTTTAAAATTATCTTTGTTTCAAGTTTAATGTATTGTAATTGTAATAAAATTAAAAGTTATGTTCAGCTGTTTACGTAAATCCAAACGGTAAGCTTCAGAATAACCTGAATATTGTATTTATTTTCAGAATACTTCTTATCTTACATAATTTATTTGATGTTAATATTGTTTGATTTTATATGCAAGTCAACGTTCAAAAGGTGATGGATAAAAATCATTTACTTAACATTAATAATAATAATAACAAAGCACGTCAATCAGAGCAATGTTATTTGTAACACTCACGTAATGTCCATTTTGTTTTTACCAACATTGATCGATTTAACCGTGGAAATATTTCTGAAGTATATTTAATGAATTCGTAGCATTGCATTCCAATTTCACGCTGCTGTCGTCAAGATTTTTCTTATACTGTTCCTAGCAACCTAACTTCCCGTGTGTTAAAATAAACCTTATAGGAAGCCATCAATAATGCATTGGCGCAGTATATGGGATAATGATGTAAGGCCTTACTGGGAACAATTTATTCCGGGATGTACTTGGCGATAGCATTCTGAGCATCACGCTGTTCTTTGCGCGAGCCGACAGACTCTAGGAATCGATTCAAATAAACAACCTTAGTTGAGTACCTTTGCGTCAATTTCTCGCAACCGTTTTCAGTACGTCCAAGGTGGTTAATAAGACAACTCATAATAATGTCAAGAAAATTCGTCTTGCCCGTTTGAAATCTTCGGAAATAGCTTCTTCTTAGAGGATAGGGACATTGAGATATTTTTATTACATATAAATAGATTTATTGGTACATTCGACTATTATATGAAAACAAGTGGGTACCTCCCATAATTCTACATAAAAAACTATTTTATTTAACACCTCCCGCTTCCCCAAAAAAGAAGTAAAGGATTTAGTTCATAGTACGCCTAACAAATATTTATTTTTCTTCTTTATAGAGCTGGACGTAGAAGGCGGAATCCACTGGCGCTGTATACGGAGGATGATGGCCACGACCTGAGCGACCTGGGCATCGGCACTTCCAGCACCAAGAGCAGCCTCAGCGAAGATTGTGACACACACAGCTTGGCTGTAAGTAAATGTTTTTATCTCGAAACATATTTTATTTCAAAGTTGAAAGAGTAATCATTTAATCAATACATATTATCACACTTTCAGAGCGATGGTATGGACCTTGACAAAAACCACTCAGACGTGGACAACATGTCTAATTGCGATAATACTCGCAAACTCGGCTCTAGTGCCAACGAATACGACACCTGCACGACCACGACTATAAGCTCTCCCGAACCGGAAGAGTACACTTATGAAGGCGCCATAGAGGGCTACAAATCAAGAATTATATCACAAACCAACAGTAGCATTGTCAAAACAGTGGTCAACAACAATATCAAAGAAAAATCACCGGATAAAAGTAACGGTGATGTAAACAGAATCCGAACTTCTGTTAATAACAAAATTGAAGATAAAGTTTCATCTTTCCAACAAGAACGATTAAATGACACCAAAAACAATAATCAGAAAAAAGATTTGCCCAAAGTAGATATACATAAAAGAAGAGAACAGTTCGAAAGAGAGAACTCACAAGAGCCTCAGACAAATAAACCAAAATTGCCTGATATTTCAAACAAAAAGTCTATAAAAGAAAGACTGTCTAGCTTAGAGAAATTCACAGAAGAAATGCAAGTGCAAAAGTCTACGAATGACCTGACCAAGTTACCCACAGAAGTGCGGCCTCTTAAAGAGCGCCTGTCTTCTCTCGAAAAAGTGAAATCTGCCTCCACAGAAGTTGACAAAGCTAAACGACTTTCTAACGGAGACTTAAGTAATACTAAATCCTTGAAAGAACGTCTATCTAGTTTAAAAACTCAAAAATCAGAGGAGGAGGTAAAAATTACTAAAGTTGAGGTTAAAGATGTATCGATGAGTCTAAAAGAGCGGTTATCTTGCTTAGATGCGGCCAAAAATAAAGATATTCCCAAGATATCTGTGGAAGAGGAAATTGCCGCTAACAATAAGTTAATAGATATAAACGTCAACGATGAGTCTAAAGACAAAGTATCAGATAATTCCACAAAAACAATCATGTCTGGTATAGAGAATCAAATGCAAAGTTTTTGTCGTTCTCTTGATAGCTTAGACATTAATGGGCAATCTTCTCCAAACTCCTTCGAAAGAGTTCAGAGTTTAGAAGATTTTGATTGCGCCGATTTACAAAATAACACAGTTCCAAGTGACATTGAAACAGAAGACAGCGGCATACATACAGCGAGAGATTCTTGCGTACCAGCAGATGATATTGCGGATTTGACTCAAGTAGCTTCTCCTATCGGAGAACCTATGGTAGAGGTTTCCGAGTACGAGTCTTCTAACGAAGATAATATTTTGTCGTTGGAGCCAACAAAAATTGTAGAGCCCGCCGAATTAAACTCTGAACCAATACAAACATTAATTGCTGAAGTCATAGTGGAAGAAATTGAAGAACAAGACAGCAAAACAGAAGATACAGATAGTGGCAGCAATTACCTTCAAGCGGTATCGCAACCTGAAGAATTGAGTGTGACCGAAGACGTAACAGAAATACAGATGGATAGAGAAGATGAAGACACGTTAAAGAGTTTAGAAAACCAGGACTCCAGTGTAAGTCTCAATGAGCCTGCGTCTACTTCATCGGATACTGATACGGTGGTGTTTCAGGGGAAGATGACTATACATTTGAACTTGAATGAAATATGCAATAATCTAAACACTGGTGCTGGAAACAACGCTAACACTAACGATATTAATACTAACGACACATCTAACGGCAAAAGCATGTCAATGGTAACTGTCTCTAATATTACAACTACTACTAACATCTCACCAAAAAATTCCATTAAAACGCTTAGAACATTTAGCGATAACCATAATTCACTTACTAATGACGTTGATGTAGCATCATCTAAATGCTCGCCCGACAACCAGATTGTAGGTATAGATATATCTCATCTTAATCATACTACGCCCCTTAATGCTCATGAATGTCATCAAAGCGACGTACGCGGTAATAAAACAAGTACCGAAGTAGCGGTAAGTAACACTCAGGATTCTAACCCGTTTTGGGAAAAACGGACTAAACGTTGTATAGAACCTAATAGACGTAAAACTATTTTGTTTATCAATAACAAGGTAACCGTTAAATCCTCTACTACGAGTTCTAGTAACACAAGTGCCAAAGAAAATGTTTAAGAAGGCTTAGAATTTTGTTACGTTTAAATATAATAATCCATACGATTTCTCATAATTGCGTAGCAAGTTAGATGAGAATTGTCGTGATGGTCAGTAAATTTTCTAGAATTTTTATGATCTCGTATATTCTGGTACGATTCCCGGTCTTCCGAAACGAACCCACCCCGATTGTACCTACATAATAAAATGCCTTACATTTAAAAATATTTGGTATACTAATTTTCTAATTTTCATAAACCATGATTTAACAGAATTGATGTCACTTAAGTAGGTTTCACGTTGTATCTAATTAATTCATATTGTGTTAAAACAAAATAATCTTAAGTTGTAGTGGAAGTAGACATTTCAATCCGATATCATAATTCAATTTGTAATAGTAGATGAACAGGGTATTTGTGGACCCCAGTGAATTACACAAACAGCAATATTAAGAAAGAGAACAGTAAGTACATACACATCTCATCATCACCACCATTTCAGAAAAGTTGTTCTTAAAAGTGATAACTGTAAATTCATTATATCGAAAATATATGTTACGCTGTTATGTATGTCTTTTATTTATGTACATATGTATATCCTCTCATCTGTATCGCATTGAACGTTCATTACAACAGATCAAATATGTATGTAAATTTAGCTAAGTGCGAGGAATCAGAACAGAATATTTAAGTAAGGTGTGATAAAACAATTCTCTTATCAGCAAGACGCATATCTTTTGCAAATAGGGCCGTATCTTGTGATTATGGCTTAGTAGGCTAAACGTCGTCCGGAGGATAGGCTTCTTGATAATGCTTATAAAATTGTACTGATCTTATTTTTAAAATATCTTTATCGATAGGAACCTTACAACAGCTTTGGGTGATGGGTTAACCAGGTAAGACAAGTTCTACGCAGAAGTAGCGCTTCATTCTAACCTGCATTCCGCTGCATTTTGTGCTAACTGAGTCATGACGCTATGTGTTTCGCTCTCGCATGTATCCTTCATTAATATTCTTAGTATTTTATTTTAATCTTTTTTTTTTCAGTGATTTTTTTTATTTGTGCTTGTTATTTTGATTTGAAAGCGTTGTTGATGTTGTTCAAATTTGAAAAATAGGATGTATTATAATTTCAATGTTTCTGCACCCACAGGTCATAGACGCCCTAGAATTAGCATTCAAAGAGTTAGATTCAGAAGATAACATTACTATTGATACAACGATGGAAGATGATGTATCTAAATTGGAAGCACAACCAGATAATAATAGAAACAAGCAACAAGATTTACTAGATTTTGATGTGGATAAGAAAGTAGCCGTGGCTCCGTTATATGAAAATATAGATATATTCTACCAGAACTCTGTTGTGGATGGAGGAGCATTTCCTTTGGACTTGCCATCTAATGTCCTAGAACCTCCCAAAGAGAAACCTCCCCCTCCTCCTGCAGATGATAACAATGAAGATGAATTGCTGGGAAATGTAAGTTACGATATGTTTTATAAAATATTATTACAAAAACAATTCAATCGTGATTTTAATTTAACATTGTCTTTAGGAAGTCAGAAACTTGAAACAGACACTAATTTCAAATACTAATCAAATATGCTTGTGATTATGATCACAAGTGTAAGTGAAATTAATAATTATTAATGAATTAGAAACTTCTATAATTGACTCGTACTGTTTTTTAGGGTAACTTCAAACACACAAGCTCAGCTAGACGAATCAAGAAAGAGATTCGCAACAAGCGCACCAGTTTCCTCGGCATTGAGGGTCAAGTGGACGATAGCTACTTAGATGTCGATTTAACCCTCGCTCCGCGTCCCGATATAACCTCATTTCTGCAAGAAGAGACAAAAATAGAAAAACTTCTGTACAAAAAGACCCTATCGCATGACATGGATGCCAAATTGAGAGATAGTAGAGATTCAGGCGTTGATGTTGACAGAGGACCATCAGCTGAAGCTTGGTACAAAGGACAATCTTCACCGGAAAATTCAAACCCTCACAGCAGACAAAATAGTGAGGTAGGTGGTATATTTATTATTTTACTTATGCGTAAATTGTTGAAAAATTTTAAGATAGCAGTGACGAATATTTATGTATGTGTAAAGTAACAAATTTATTTTTTTTATATTTAAATAGCTGACAAACGAACAGGCGTAAGTGGTCGTTGTCGCCCATGGACATGAATAAGGTCAAACGCATCGTGGATTAATTGTCAGCACGATTGTCATCATGTCAATGCGACCTACGGATGTAGAATAACATTTTATAGATTCAATCGACTTAAAAACGAGGGTGGTATAAAGACAGACGGATAAATTATCATACCATTACGATTGTCTATTGCCGAGATTAAACGGGGTTATAGAACCATTCGCCATTTTTTGAACTCGAGATGGATGCATGTAAAATACCAACTTGTAAATTTTAATAACGATTTTTTTTTCAACATTCTTCCATATGTAACTTCCAGCCGTATACCCACATAACAGTGACGTCAGACGAGGAGGAGAACGCAAAAACCAAAACTGAACAGAACTTCAATAAACAATTGTCGAGCAAGCTGTCTGGGCTCAACGACACTGCTAGCAACAACAACGATGAGAATAAGATCGATAACTTAGATAAGAAGCTACAGCAGCAACAGGTAAGCGAAGAGTGAAGGAGTGGAGTTAGGGCCGCTAAGGAATTATTAAGGTGTGGTAATGGCTTGAAATTTGAACTCGACTACTATTTTAGTAATAGTAATAAATATATAAAAGAATACGGCATTTAAGATGAAATTGCGGATTCGAACTAATCACAGGCGAGCATTTAAAGATAAACAGTTACTTTTATTTCAAGTGTAATTTTTTGTTCCAAATTAATATTATATTAATATTATATAGATTTTGCTAAAGCCTATTCAATTGACATTTTAACAAATGAGATTTCATTTTTCGTGTCGGCCATAACACAATAGATAAACACAGGTAGCACTCGATCACTTGTACACATGTAGATAAAGGTATTTATTACCAAAAAATTCCTTGCATATTTCTTTATCGAAATGATTTAAGCTAGTTTACTGATAACAAATATTTATAACTGTATGTATATATCGCCAGTCGATGGAATTGTTATTATCGTCTTCAGTAGATCTCGTAGCATAGTTGTATTAGATTTATTTGAGATTTCATCTCGAATTTCTTTTGTTATTACTTTGTTTGAAGCTACTATGTTTTTCCAATATCTTGGGTTTGTAAGTGAAACAATCTTAGCATGTGTAGAATTTAAATACTATTTGAACGCTATAATGTTTTCTGCTTTCGGAATGCATATGAGGCTGTTTAAGATTATGTTGATAAGTTTGATTAAGATACAAATATTATAAATTATATTTAATATTTTATTATAAGAAATTCCAGTACCGCTTTCAGTTTAATTAATGGTTATGGGACTCCGCTACATCTGTAATACCATTTTGTAACATAATTTGGTGGAAGGACTAATCCTTCATTGTGTGTCTTCATAAACGATGATTGAACGGATACGTCTCGAGGAACTATATTTATATTTTGTTAGATATTTACTCTGCAACGAATATTTATTATTGTTAACTGAAAAGTTTTATTTGTTGTTAACGCTCTTGTTTATTTACGATTAGTGGGGGGAGTAGCTTTCCCTTTTTAAAATTTATCAGTAAGGTTGTAATCTTTATCTAAGAGCCAATTTATTTTTACGATAAAGTTGGTTTTGGTTCTTTCGATATCTGAAATGCTGGCAGCATTTAACACGGAAGCTTTTTTAATGCTTTTATTAATTTTCTTCTTGGTCCCTGTTTCCTCTTCCGTTTGAGTAGAATTATAAATTAGATTTGATTAGTATCGTAGTACGAGTATGTATTGATTGGTATCTTCGGCGTAATAAAATTTATTTTATTCACATTATTAAGCCTTTTATTTGTATTCGCACCTCCTAGTACAAAGTTGGCTGTAATAAGCTTTGCATGTAGATTGAGTTTGCATTGAGTTTTGAAATTAAATTGTTTGTATAGATATTTATATTTTTTAAGTTTTCATTTTGTGTGATTGTCACTAGGATTTGTTACATTTCTTAGTAATCTCATTATCGTTAACCTTTACGTAGGAAACATTATATTTTGTGAAATAAATTTTTCATTGGCATTTTATTACAAAATTCTACTATGTTTATGAAACAAATTACCATTCGAAATATTATTACACCATCGTTACATAATTAAAGACTATTGCTGAACGATGAGAACTACTGCTTACAAAAATGAAGTATATTAAAATATAACCTAAAAAATTTACCACTATGGTATTAATACATTCAAACCACTACTGAAAACAATACCCAGGTACCCACATTATTAAATCGAACGTATCTCGATAGTAACACAAATATAATGGTTCCACAAGCTCACCCACCATTTTGTGTGTGTAAATAACAAGATGGGCGGCGCGGGGTCGCTGCGCACTAACGGCGGGTGGTCCGACGGGCTGTTTGACGATGCTCATACCAAGGTGACTGATGTTATACACTGCTAATATTGCTCATTAATTCATTTCACAGGAGCGGTACGATATCGTGTCGTGCCTTCACACGATATCGTACTGAGAGCGAACTTCATACAAATACTTAATTTGCGGTATATTATGTTATTTCATTAAAACGGAGTAGTAATAGCTTTGAAAGTATTTTGTATGGAGTTTGGTCTTTATTAAATTGTATTACTTATGACCATTGGAAGTTTACATAAGCGATCGTTTACTTACCAAGCAACTTAAAGATTTGTTGACATAATTTTAAAGCACAGAAGCAGTGGCTAGACATGAAACGAAACCGTTTATGCCTTCCAATGGATTGAGTTTAGACTGAATACATACTTGTCTTGGTAAAAATAATTTCATGAATGTCGACCTTTGAAATTTATATGGAGGTCAGAATATTGGTTTGGAAGCCTCAATCATGGAGATTTAATTTATATTTAACTGTATTGTAATTTTTAAATTGTTATAGTATCCAAACGCTTTTTAAACGTGAACATTAAGGGCTATTATAGTATATATACCATTATAAAATAAATGTTGATCCTAGATGGACTGACAGATAGCCTAGCCTAGCATGAGACAAAGCCCTACATTGGCGATTGTTTGAAACTGCACTCTTTTCTGTTAATAATGCAGCAATAAGATCGAGACATAAAACAACCAATCGTTTTTACTCTCAGACATCAAACTCGTGTTTGATCAATTGGCCAATTATTGGCAAATTATGATTCTTTCGCTTCCAAACCTTGTCGTTTCCGCAAGTACCAAGTATGTAGTCATTCAAGTTTCCTAATGAGTTTAATTAACAATGTTTGGTTTAATGACATGCTGTACATTTTAATACTCTTGCAAAAATGTTGTGTGTGTTGTTTGTGATTCTGTCGACTACACTGCATCTGTTTGTGTTTTAAATTTTGTAATTTTATTGTCAACTGTAAATGTAAACCGAACATTGAAATTGAGAACTCGTCCAATAACTAGTAACTCCATGGTCTCATTTAACGCTTTAGCAAGCTCTTGTCATCGTCATACTGTACATTCCATGACTAACACAGCTGCAAGTTGCATCAAACAACATTATAATCCAACCACTAACGTAAACAGGAAGTACTGCGTTTCGAAAGAGAACTGCTACAACTGGAGCAGGAGGAGTTGAGGAGACAGAGAGAGAATCTCATCAGAGATCAGAATAGGATAATACAGAAATCCGTCCAGGATATCTCGACGGCCAGTTCTCCGGGGAAGCCGCAGAGCAGACAGATGAAGTCCGTCAACAACAACTACAGACACTCGATGCCCAACCTGCTCGTCAGCGAGAGCTACAAGCCAGTACCCGTTGCGCCGGAGAAGCCGGTGTTCGACGAGAACCTGAAGAGGAAGCCGTTCGTGTCGGAGGAGCACATCCAAAGCCACTTCGGTGTGGAGGAGAGCAGGAAGGTTCTGTACGAGGACAAGACGAAGTTTGCCGAGGTTAGACGACAAGTGCCGAACGTGATGCGCCCTCCGCAGCCGGTGCTGCCCCCTAAGCCGAGAAGCCGGGAGTCGATCGAGAGGGAGATTACCATGAGGTGAGTGCAGACTTTAAGGGATTAGGATCTATTGTGGGGTAATAACTGAGATGATCCATTGTAATATTTGTTTTGGAAGTTTAGATTTAATTTTTTTCAAAAAGGTTCCGAAATTGCATAATGATTTTCATTTTTCATTGTTCTTGATTTCAAATTCACATGAATTTGTTATGTAATAAAAAATCAAATATATTTTTATTACTGAACTGAACTATTTAATGTTTATGCTAAAAACATTTTATGACGTTAAACTGTTAAATTATTAAACTGGCCCAAATGGTATCAATTTAAATGCACGTTGGTAAACTAAAAATGATTTCAGAAGCAGTCGCGTGCCATCTGCGGTGGAGTACGTGAACGTGGAGCGTGCTGCCGTACAGCTGCGGCAGAAGGCCACCGGTGGCCAGTACCACCCGATGACCCGGCACACCTTGCAGGTACACCCATTAACTGACACTATTCGATTCGGTGTACTATAAGAGACTGATCAGCTAGGGGTTTGAATTTTGACTTGTTTTATGCTAATAGCCATGGATATCAGGGAAATGGTTACCGCTAACTGAGGACATCAGCAATGGTAAAGACATCACCAATGTGGGTTAACGTGATAAAAAGGTCGAAGGAAACAGAGATGACGTGGTATTCATATCATCGTGGTGAATTAAGTTGTTCAAGAGGTTCATGTTTGTATGTTTTTGTGCGTTACAGGCGTTGAGCGCGGCACCCACCCCCAAGCTAATCTCGAACTCGGAGTGGATGCAGGCGCGCAGCCAACCGCGCCCCAAGCCGGCTCATTACAACTATAACCAACATTGGCTTATACAGGTGTGTACTCACTCTCTCTTGTCTTCCTTCCTTTCTGTTCTTCGTCCAATTCTACTCTCACATATACGCAATTATCAAGGTAATAGGTAGCCAAATGAAAAATGATTATTAAATGTCTTTCGTAACCACGATAGCGCAGAATAAG
>DWPA01002681.1:0-15351 GCA_018251375.1 Calpodes ethlius
TTTTGAGGTTTCTAATGTCATGTAAATAATTACATATTTTCCGCTTACATTACAAACGCAGGCTGAACCCTATAAGACTTATCAAAATAATGTACTAAGTATTGTACATATTGAAAAGGTCTACAGAAAACTCCGCGATGGTATATGTCTATCTCTTATGGATATCCCACAATTAAATTTTTGTCATTTACTTTTTACGACAAATAATGGCAAATTTTCGAAACGATTTTAACTAATACACCATATATCCTTATCCAATTATATACCTTAAATATATTGTTGATTTAATATATTTTCGAAGATATTACAGATTTAAAAATTGCGGGACGTAGCGTATCTTCATGGTATACGGAAAGGAGAAATGTTTTACTCCAAATAGTAATGTATAAATCAAAACTACTGGATCTATTTTAATATTTTTTTCAGTGAGTGCCGCTATTTTATATACAACGTTCAGTTTTTCTGTAGTGTATTTAGTATCAACATTGCACCCGTGCGAAGCCGGGGCGGGTCGCTAATAAATTATAATTATGCCCAATTATCACAATATATGTGAAAACACTATCCCCTTATAAATATAACTTCTATTCTATGGGGCAATATAGAGAATATTGCTCACAGCAATACTTAATTTATCTAAAATGGTGTATGAATTATTGGCAATTTTCATTATTGTCATCATCATCATCACAGCCCAGAACTGTCTCACTGCTAGGCTTGGTTCTCCTTACACATTGCAAGGGACGGGCCATAGTCCAACACACTGGCCGTTGCTAATTAGTAGAGTTCACACATCTTTGAGAAAATAGTGTATAACTCTCAGGTGTGCAAGTTTCCTCACTATGTTTTCCTTTTTTGAAAATTGGAGGTGTGTGCATAATTCGAACTCAAGCCCCCACATTTGGAAAACCAATACTCAAACCACTAGACTATATTCTATATCCACCTAACCCACATGTTAGTTGTAATTGCTGCATCTAACTGAAAGCAGCCTTATATCAAAAACATCAGTATTTAAGCTTCTCTAGAACTACTCCTATTTAGCCCTGGTGCAGTTTTTTATTTGTATAGATATTGTATTACCTTTGGATATATGATTGGTTCTTCTATGCTTCACATATTGAGACCAAAGGTCAAATACTCCAGGGCAATCTTCACAATCATAGGTTTTATGATTTCTCATGTGCTTCTTTTTCTCGTACAAAGTAATGAAGTCTTTTGGACATAAGTCACACCTGCAAGTCCATATTTTGATAGTATTTATTGCAGTCTGGTATTTAACTATAATATAAATAAGGGAAATACTTAAACATATAATTATATATACACATGAAGTTGTAAAAACATACTGCAATAATCTATACTAATATTATAAATGTGAAAGTTTGCTTATTTGTTTATCCTTTCATGGTGTAATGGAGTGACCTTATGATATGATGTTTAATGTGGAGAAAACTGGGAGGATGAGAAGTGTGGTAGGCTACTGTTCACCGTAAAAAAGTTCTCATTTCAGTTGGACCCATTACAATGTATACTTTAATCAAATTAAAAAAGTGTTTAACAAAGCTTTGTAAGGAATCAACATTTTATTGTTGTTTCATTTTCACAAGCAGGTGAAACCGCAGGCAATGTCTAGTCTTTCATAAGTTGACAAAATATTGTTAAATAATTTCAGAAGTAAAGATAATATTCAATGTAGTATTAAAATACTATGTCAGAAAAATGATTAAAGTCATATTTTTTTTTTTTATTAATAAAACTAACCTGAAAGCTTTTATGCCATTGTGCTGGTACATATGTGCAGACAATTGGTTTTTTTTCTTGAACTTCCTTTTACATATATCACATAAATATATAACATTTAAATTAAGATGATCTCTTTTAATATGTCTTTTTAGATTTTGACGATTTGTAAACTTTTTCATGCATTCTGGGCAGCTGAAATTAGAAAAGGGATTGTATTGAATCCATGCTCATCAATTAGGTAAGTAATGTATACCTGATTAACATAAAATAATTTACCTATAAATTATTTCATTTTCCGTCTTCTTATGTACACTATTTATATGGCGGTCCAAGTGACTTTTAGTGGTATAAGATTTGGAGCAATTTTCCAATACACAGGAAAAAGGTTTCTGTAATACCATAATAAAATTTAAAAACTGTATGTTTTACAATGCAATAAACAGAAATATTTATAAAAACATATAATAATTGTAAATAAATTAATAGTTAAAAAAAGTAAAATCTTATTAGCGCAACAAATTTGATTACTTTACTGTGAATCAATGAGCAGTCTGGAGCCAACCTCTTATTTAGTACAGTCATACTTACCATTACAATATATTGACATCGAAATTAGAATAGTTGTTCTATTTTGTGTTGTAGTTTTCAACTTCTTAGGACATGAGAAGTAGAAGTTTTAATTCAGTAAACTTTGACACCTAATAACGTGTTAACAAACAATACAAATAAAATGAAAGCTTTGAAAATATTAATTATACTTACAATGTTTTTATGTACAAATTCATGCTGTTTTAGTCTATATGGTCGATTAAAAACCGAATTACAATCTTTGTAACTACAAGCAAATACTTTCTTAACCGAATCTTGCATTTTTCTTCAAATTTAACAAATGATTACTATAACAGTCTTGAATTCTAATCATTCTATCCACATTTGTCTAAGTTATTTATATCTCTTAACAATACACAATTATTCACACAATTCAAAGAAATTCGGTATTTTTCTTACGACCGCCTAATTTTTAAATCTTAAATGAAAAACAACGTGGAAAAGAGGTATAAATTAAAATCACAGATAGTATGTGGATAGTATTTTGTCTATGTACATCACCACAGACTAGGATATATATTTTAATATATATAAATTACGTGTTACGGTGTTTGTCCGTCACGACAGCAATTAGCGCCTAAGGTGGTAATTAGCAAATAAGTACACTTTTACTACGCCTCTCAGCCCAACTTCTGTAAGTCTGTGTGTAGTACCAAACTTAACACTAAACCTATTTAGAACCTAAACTTCTCTAAAGTAGTATCGCCTAATGGAAACATTAATTATAATTAAAAATAGATTAAATATTATGATTTCATGGGGTCGAGGTTGATATAAATGTTTACCCTATCTAAGTTATATATACAATCGTATGTTTATTTTTATTTTATCATATGTAAAATATTGTTTTATGTAATCGATTCTTTGTATCGATTACTTTAAATAAAATATCGCTCAGAGGTCTATGGTATCGGTCTAGCTATATCGATACGTAACACGCATAGAACCTAGAAAGAAGCAAAAGAAGAATATATATTTATTCTGTTGTACTAATAGGATGGTGCATCTATATGTATTCTGTGGTATTAGAAATGTAAAAAAAAAGAGTAAAAGGGTCATCATTACAAAAATTCTTTGCTAAAAATTAAGTTATATTGTATAAATGAATAATTTTCGGACTCATCTGATTAATCCGAATAACAACAGTAGATAAAATAAAAACTTTTGTGCTGAGTATTCTAAGGAAACTATTTTGTGTCAGCTGACCAACATAAACAAAGGGATTGTCAATACAGAAAAAAAGTGGTGAAATACATATTTTTTGAGTGTTTGTGTTCTTTTTTGGTAACAATTAGCTCAGCATGGATGTTGACGGTTCAGCTATCTCGGGTGAGATAGACCAAAATTTCTCGGGCGAGATAGATCAAAACTTACTGTTACAATTCAGCTGCATGAATACTAATGACAGAGAGGAACTTATAGGTCAAATGCAAAGACTTCTAGGGCCTAGTTTGAATTACAAAACAGCTAGTTTTTTTTTGGATATGAGCAATTGGTAAGACTGATTAAAGAATCATAAAATTAAAGTACAATATACAATAAATTTATTAATAATAATGAATGACTTCTACATTTCAGGAATTTACAGGCTGCAATATGTTGTTATTTGGACAGTTTACCACCCAAATTACCATCCATGAGTCTAAAGGCAGCTCAAACCCATGAAACAGCTGTAGGTCCTGGAACATGGTGAGTTTGATCACTCTGTCAGGGCAGTGTTTTACTATAAATATTTATCATACTAGCCTTTGTGTTAACACATTGACCTCAGCTCTAATAAATTCATATTTAGCTTGTGGTGCAGATTCAAAAACATGTATATGCCGTAGGCTAAATCAATTGAAATTATTTTAAAATACATTTTATGCTACATGCAAAATACTACTCACAGTTGAAAACGCGCATGCGCATTTTGCCACAGTTGCTGTATTAACACTGACAGTGTCAGAATATTACACTTAATACCAATATTCTTCTTGCTTATTTAAATATTTAAAATTATTGAGAAATATTACATACACTAAATAAGAGATTTTATTGCGGTTTTGAACAAACTTGGACTATTGCAAATACAGGTACTGAAGCATGGCCAAGTAGTTGTAAGGTAATACAGGCAGGGGGTGAACCACTAGGTTCCACCCCAGTGTATCTGCCACCTTTGCCTCCAGGTCATTCTACAACTGTCACAATGAAGTTGGTAGCTCCCTTAACTCCTGGTACTCATAGAGGGTACTTCCATATGCTCACTCATGAAGGGGATCAAATTGGTTGTAAGTTCATAATATGTACAAAAAACAGTGAATCTTTGTTATGTGACAAGTATAAAAAATGTTGGTTGAATAAAACTTTTGTTTTTCCAGATACATTATTGGTGGATATTACAGTAGAATCAGAAATGACATTAGCTCTAGCTGAACAACTAGCAGCCCTGCCAATCTCAAGCAGTAGATCAGATGAGCCTGTTCCGCAGGTCAGGTTATAGATCTTGATAACATAGGTTGAATAGTGATATAAGTTGACAAAAATTCTTGTCTTTATGCTATACTCTTCTTATAAAGTAATTCAAAATTATTTCTACTTGTTAACATTATTTACTCTGCTTTAACTTATTTAATTCTGTTCTTGATGTTGGAACAAGTGGATGCCATTAGCATATGTTATTATCGTAATAGTATTGGTGGGATGTCCATTAAGCAAGGCCCACAGATAAAACCATTTCTAATTAAATTTTACAAACAAGTTTTGTAAGATGTACTGATTCTGTTAGTGTGATGGTCATTTTTGGGCACAAATAAAAAAAATATTTGTGTGACATACCACAATTGCAGCTAAGAATACAATTATATTAATAATGCGACAAATAAAACTGAAGTTCGTATTGTTTTGTAATTTTAATTATTTATATTTAAATTTGTGTTATTGGAACACATATTGTATGCTGAGAATGAAAGTAACCTATTTTAATATTGAAGAAAAAAAAAGTTTAATGTAAAAAATGACTTAATAAAAATCAGGCTATTTATGGTGAGAGAGGGATAGAAGAACATTTCGGTTGTTTTATCTTTGCGCTTTGTTTACACCGAGAGCGAGAAAGTGACGCAATCAGTATTTCATTGTTAGTAATGTCCTATCAGGATGCAATAAGTTTAGTGTAATAGCAACCGAATACTCTCCAGTATACTATATATTAATCTATGTCGATTATGATGTGGGTCTCTTGTGTGCCAGTTAATGAGGGTAAATTTTGCTACAATTTATAATCATCCAAAGTAGATTGTGGTTTCTTTTTTACTTACAGAGTTGGCATCTTAAGTGACATAGATAAATTAGGTTGTTTATTGAGTAAAGAAACAAAATTTTATAGTACTACAAGAAATAAATTGACCATAATGTGAAATCCTTAGAAATTACAATATTTTCAATACTAAGGTGACCAATTTTCCCACTTTTTCTAATGATATAGCATAACTCTCATCTTCTTTTTAAAACATATGATGAATGAATAGGAAATGAATAATCCATCAAAAACATCTTTCACATGATTTTCATCACTTCACATCTTTCTTGAAAAGTATAAAAAAATGACTTGTGTCATTTTCGTTCTCAGCATGCAATATTATGATTTATACTTTATCTTATAAGTTTTTTCTAATTTCAGATGCCGTCTTCACAAGATGACCAAATGTGCTGATTGTTTTTGCCCTTATTTTTTGCAATGATTTTATTTTATATCTATATCAGTGCACCTTTAAAGGTGACATTTTAATTTATATTTTCCCATATTTTTAGCTGTACATAAAATCTTAGTATCATGAGATAATGAACTCAATTAGAATGCAAAGTAATTTGAGACTATTGACAAAGGAAACAAATGTACAAAGGTATGGAAATACTTTAATATGCTAGATGTTAAGACGACAATCATATTATTTGTTATTGTTAAAATTTTACAATAATCACAATTTTTTTTTATTTTTGCATAATTAATTCATTGATAGTAAGCATATAAGTTTATGGGGATTATTTTTAGTGTAACTATCTATTTTAATATCAATAAAGTAATAGCTATAGTGAAATATTATGAAATGTTATTATTTATCATCACTGAAGGCTATCTACATAATTATAATTTTTGTAATACATTGATATGCATAAATCCTTATTCTTTCTTTAATTATGTTAAGTATCTATTTAAGTACTTTAAATTGAATAAGCTCAGCGGGTATCAGTTACATACTTGTGGTATATATCCAAACACAACAGCAACAAGTTAAAACATCACTGCAAAATAATTGTTTCAAACATCACTGTTGGGCATGTGCATGTTTTATCATAATAATTATTATCATTTCTAAGGTTGGACTTCTAAAACATGGCAATAATACATTTTTAACAATAAACGCAAATTATTTGTTTCAATATACATATTCTTAAGTACTCATACATACTCATACATCTTTGCATTTATACTGCCATTTCCATATCAATCTTTGGATGTGGGTTATAATTTTTAATAATAAAATCTTCATATTTGAAATCATCAATAGATTCAATTTTCCGAGCAAACTCAAGTGTAGGGAACGGCCTTGGTTCTCTCGTTAGCTGTTGCTTGAGCGGTTCAATATGAGTTACATACACATGGGTGTCACCAATGGTATGAATAAATTCACCAGGCTGAAACAAAGACAAGTGGTAAAAAATTATAATGATGAATGACATGTAAATGTTGGGACAATTACAATCATGGGCCTACTTAACTTATAGGCTTGGGTGTGCAAAAAGGGGAACATATGGACAACAGTAGGTATATACAGGAAGGTTTACAAAATTCACAGGTGACAGTTCCATCCCCTTAGGTATGCCCACGATTACAATACATTAATATTAAATAAAATAAATTTGCATAACTCTTCTGTGACTAATTTGAACTATATAACTAACCCCTTATCAAAGTCTTCATGATATCTTTATCACAAATTCAATAATTATACACACTACTAACTAATTTTAATGAAACAAATAAGAGCATATATGCCGATACATAGGCTTTCAAACAGTGAAAATGTCATAAATAACACAAATGTCATAACAGAAAAACAAGAAGAACCAATAAAAGAGACATATTATCATAGGACCCCTGTTCTGTTCTACGGTGCTTGTTTAATATTTTAATAACATTAAAAAAATCTATTTTGTTGTTTTTTCCTGAATGTCCTTGGAAAAGATGATGAATGATGAACATTAAATATTTTATTAATCAAGGCAGGAAAAGGCACACAGATAATAATGGTACATACTTTGATTGGTTAAATATATAATTTAATAATTTCCTTTTTTTGTTTTACTTTTTCCATATAAAACTTAAACTGAAACTAAGACTAAATATACTGCTTACATTTACTGTGAGCATATTTCTTTGTATTTTTTTTTCCAAACAAACATGTTGAACTTAAAGCAGGGTGTAGAGGGATAGCAGATAAAATGTTGATAGTTCATAGAAACTCATTTCAGGGTTACATGTTACCACCTGATAATAAGTATCAGATAACTTTTGCACAGTGTATCACTAAACTCACTTATACTCTCATGATTAACATAAATTGTATAAATATTTTGTGTTGTTTACCTCCAGGCCTGTGATGTGAGCAATCATATGGGTTAACAATGAATAACTGGCAATATTAAACGGGACACCCAGGCCCATATCTGCACTCCTTTGATATAAGAGACATGATAGCTTTCCACTTGATACATGAAACTGAGCTAGGCAATGGCATGGTGGAAGTGCCATTTTACTCAAATCAGGTGGATTCCAAGCACACATTATTATCCGACGGTCTGCTGGATTGCTCCTGGAAGTTAATGGTTAATAATTATAGTAAAAAAAATTAGTAATACCATTGAAACGATAGATAAAAAGAATCATGTTTCCAATATTTACAACCATACTTACTTTATAGTATTAATGACATTTTGTAATTGATCAATTCCTTGGCCATTATAATTTGTCTTGGCGTCCACATATTTTGCACCACTGTGTCTCCATTGAAAACCATACACTGGCCCGAGGTCACCTGAAACATTGATTTGTTTTAAACTTCTGAAAAAACCTAATTATTTAGTTTAATTGGAATACAGCAAAGGTAAAATGATGATTATGATTTGGTAAGTAGAATGAGTTATAGTGATTAAATGGCAAAACTGTTAAATCTCTATATATGTATATATGTCAACTTGTTTGTCGAATTGTATATGAACCATTGCATGCACCAAATACTCTATAAAGGTGATCAATTGTCATACATTTTAACTGGCAGTAAGAATCAACTGTCTAATTTATAACTGGCTAGATAATCTTTATTCTCTTACGAATTATATATTCAGTTACACAAGAACTAACATCAATAATGCTTATTAATGATAAAGCATGCAAATTTTATATAACACATACACAGTAACTACATATACAAAACAATTCTTTAATGTATTTGATTACACTATTATTGCTAATACTGAGGTATCAAATATTAAAAAAAAATACTAAAAACTGATATAAATAACTATGTTATACGAATTGTTATAAATTAAACATAGAGGTAGTTTTATGTAATGCCAAGCCTTATGTGAATATGGAACACTAGAATCATTTTCCAATAAAAAGTATAAATTTTGAAACAAAAATTTCTACTGAAAAAACATTCTATGTTACTATATAATCACCTTCTTCTCTGTCGGTGAAACCTAATTTATCAAGAAACGACCGAGATCCATTAGCATCCCAGATGTGAACTTTTTTACTAGCAAGGACCTTGCTGTCTGTGGACCCTGAAATCATCCAGAGTAGTTCTTCTATCACGCCTCTTGTAAAGACTCGTTTAGTCGTTAGAAGCGGTAATGTGTTGTTTCGTAAAGAATATCTCTGCATAGCTCCAAGTATTGACAAAGCTCCCACCCCAGTCCTGTCGATTCTTTTATCACCTAAAATGAAAGATTCATAATTTTAATATACAGATCTGCTAGTAAAAGACTGGGTCTAGAAATATGTTTAGTACCTTAATACTAATGTTTGTAGTGATATAATTTAATAAGCTCAAGATGATAATTTAATACCTGTTTCAATTATCTGTTTTACGAGATTAAGATATTGGAATTCGTCATGATCCCTCGATTTACAATATCCATTTTCCATGGCTCTGATTTAATTATAAACGGAAATAAAGACACTAAACAAAGAAGACACTCCGTAGAACTAAGTTTATTAGTTTTAAATCTTTTAATTAACTCTAATGAGTTAGTCAAAGAAGTTTAGAAAACGGCACTTTTGAAATATAGTTACTCAATAACTCTTCACTTGGCGCCAAAACCGAGCATAGAGGCTTTTGACAAATCAGATGACGTACATAGAATACATAAAAAAAAGTAATAGACATTTGCGGCAGAGGCGTTTACTCACAGGCTATTTAGGATTAATAGGTGGTTTAAAAAAATCTTCTTTCTGTTCACGCTCACGCTCAGAATATATTTATCCATAATAATATTATTTCTCTGCACCAAATTTTCATTATCATATATATTCTGAGCTCACAATATGAACAAAAAGGCATTTTAGTTAATTTCATAAGAAAATGAAGGCTTAGATCGAATTGATATGGTGAAGTTTAATACTTAATTATTGAAAATATTCATTCACTTTTCGCTCCCAAATCGGTGAGTCACTTCCGTACTCCCATTCCATTTATTTCATTCCGCATCAAAACTTTGAACACAGAATAACCATAACGTATTAAATAATTCCATCTGTTATTTTATTATATTTATCCATGATTTAAATTGCACGTCGTATGGTTATCGTTTGAATAATAGTCGTAAAATTAATCATTAGTTTTTTAAGTTTGTAGTATTATCAATAGTTTTTTAGTATTATTCATGGAAATCTAGAGCTTTCAACTTTTTGATTCTGTTATAAAATCGAAGGTTGCTATAGGTAACGAAAAACGAACTTACTATATTTACCACAAATATACCAAAAGATAAATAAATTTATTTTGATTAACTTTAGTTTATAGTTATATTACCGTTTGATTTCTTTAATTTAATAATTTCCATTTAAATGCAAATATTACTTATAGTTATAAATTAAAAGCTTTTTCTGTTAATGGAAAGCAAATAGACTTTAATTTGTTTATGTACAATAGTATTCTTGAACATAATTTAATAAATGGAAACAAATTTATGTATGCAATAGTAACTGAGTACATATATATGTACGTCATAAGTACATAATGAATAAAACTTGACCATTTGTGGTGGTAAGTATTCTTCGATGTCTATTATACAGACCTATTTTTGTACTTTTAAGTGAAGTTAAGTAACTTAGATTAAGTAACTTTTGCGCTTACGACGTAAGATTGGAGCGGGGATGTCTTAAGTTGCACAAGTATAAAAATGTTTGCGAATAAATTACACCCTATGTTATGGCAATTACGGCGTCATTAGTGTGTTATGCTTAATGACGTCCTAATACATATCATAAAATTAAATAAATTAATTTATAACGACATGAAGGTCCTATACATAGTCCCGTGTTACCCAATGTAGGGTCAATAAACAATAAGGATATATAGTGAGTGACATACACTTTTAAGTTTTGAAAGTAAGCACGCTTCTAGTCATAACATCATTGGTAGGAACTTGTTGATCGCAGGTATTTAACTCGTACGTAAATAAATAAAGGGCATTACATACGACTATCCAGACTTCTAGAAATGTGAATATTAATTCTTCGTCAATTATAGAAATTAGAAAACAATAAGTCAATGTTGATCCTTATTTAGTGTAGAAGGATATTTGGATAGCTATATTCTAATGGGTAAAATAGGTAGGTAATATTTTTCGTGGACAAATTAGTGGGCATTGGGTAGTAGGTAGATTTAGGGTACGTCTCCAGATTTTACAAAACATGGAATAACTATATCAATTTTGAAAATAGTAAAAATCCCATTAATAATATTATAGTTGGTATTGACCAACCAACTCTTGGTAGAGATTTCGAAAAATATTATCATATTTTTTTCATTAATGCTTGACCATATAATGTTTGTAAAAAAACGCTTACCATAGAAAAAACGAAGATTCAGCTAATATGTGAAATATAATGGATTAGGTGAAAAATTGTGTCATTAAAGTATAAGTTTAGTGGGTAGAATATGGCTGTACCCAATAAACACCCATTGAAAAAAACACACTTCCAAATTCTTTAAGTATTGGTATTTGGAACAGCTTATAGAATATTTATGTCCCATGTTATATGTTCCCATAAAAGGTTATGTTTATGATGGTTTGAATTTAAATATTGGTTAGCTCAGTATTAATTCGGTTACGTATTTTATTATATTATTGAGGTGCAAGATGCCACATCTCGAAGCACCGAGTCTAGAATTGGGTTCGGCCCCTAGAACTCCTAGCATTATTGCTTCGCCGTCACCTTCGGAAATTTCCAGCGCAAGTTCCCCTGAACCTCAAAATATACGAGCGACTCCTCTATTCAGGTATGCATAAAACTTTTTTCCTAACTAAAAAAGCAGTTTGTCCTTAAAAATGGTCGCACCGCACGGTACGGGATTTGTATCTTCAGAAATTATGATACTTGGAGTATAATCCATTTCGCTACAATGATAAGTGTTGGAGGGCATAATTGTCAGCCGAATTATAGGAAGTTTATATTGCAAGTTCGAATAGCTCAAAAAAAAAAAAATCCGAACGATAACGTATGATGTAAATTCGTTAGGTTACAACTGCTTCTGAGCAATAGAATTTACGATTTCTAAGAGGAAAATGTTATAAATTCAGATACTATTTGTAAATACTACTTTGATTGAACATGTATCATATAAAAAGAGAAATGTATCCAATTTAATTTGTACTAATTAAGGTCTTTTCGGTCAGGGCTTTAGCTTTGCCACCGCCTGAACCAGAGCAACCACCAGGGCAAGAGGAACTAGAGCGACGCCTGCCTGGGTACAGGCGCATTGTAATACCGCGCGAGTTGACGTTAATTGAGCTCTTAGTAAGTAAAACATAAGAATAGAACTATCTTCTACAATACACACTCCCAGTATTTTGAACCACATAAACAAGTTAATTCAAAATAGTTTATTATGTTCAGATCCCCTTCACAATATACCTAGTACCTAGGGTACTGTCTATTCGTAAGTAAACGAATCCTTCAATCATATCATTATTTATACAACATATAAATGAACGATGACATCAATTTATGTTCCGTATAAGAATCGAACACCGAACGGACTCTGGCTTAAAACGACCTCCAAAATGCCCTTTGTTTTATTTGTTAAAAGAAACAGTGCAGTGGAGTCACAACTGATGAAGAAGTCCTTCGAATTCGAGAAGCAAAGCTTCGAGTCGTGGCTGAACGGGTGGGACTGCGGCGGCTCAATGTACTCGCGCCAAGACTTCGTTCTCTCACGTTAGACGGAAGTGCTGTGTGCTCATTGCGAGATTTAGGAATTGGATTAGTTCATTTAAAGGTTTGTATTTTTCTCTATCATCATGTGGTATTTAAAGTGTGTCATACATACATTTATTAATTTTGTGAAGCAGACATTGAGAACAGCGAGTAACAATTTTACCGATGATTCTGAAAAGTGTACGAATGGCATCCAATTGTCCGTAAAAGTTGTCCTTCAGAGTTGGCCTTGTGTTTACAAATCCTCTAACCTTTGGGGCAGTAAAATTTTAAAAACTGATGAATGGATGGCAAAGGCATGGATGGATGGATATTTTTTTTTAATAATGTAAAATGTAGCGTCAAAGTGTTTATTACTAATTCATTATCTTTGCGATTATGGTTCCAGATTTTGAGCGTAAATCGATGTGGTTTGACCTGTCTTGATGGTGTTTGGGGTTTGGGTGCGCTGCGCGAGTTGCATGCTGCTGGAAATCGTCTTCGTGATCCGCAACCATTAGCAGCCCTTCAGAAGTTACACACGTTGAACTTGGCCGAGTAAGATATACTTGATATATTTTTATGTGAATAATTGGTAAAGAAAGAGATGAATCGCCTGATGATATGATAAGTGGTCACAGTTGCCCATAAATATCGGTATGACCAAAGGCACTACTACCAAGAGAGAATAAATGGACTAGCATTTTATCCCCTAGCAGCTGTACCAGGAGTTTGGCGGTTAATTCATGTAAGAAGGATGTATATAGCTAAGCAAGGCAAGCAAATATAATATCTATTAATATAATCTAAACGCGTTGTTCAACCACTATAGGCAAAGAGTCATCTCTTATGACATCCTGGAAAAATTTAAGAGATCCATAGAGTCATAATATGGATAGGACCATTACGAGAAAATTTGGTTATAATCCATTAAAACCCTCTGATATGAAATCTTGAATCAAATTAAACCACATTGTAATATAGATTGGCAGAAGTACTAGTATCCTACAAAAGTTGACATAGTTTGAAAAGCGACCCGTACTTTCCTTGTTCAGTATTCCTATTAAAAAAATATTTTGGGATTAACCAGAGGTCGTTTCAAAGTAATTAAAAACTTTACCGTAAAATATTAACTACATTTGCTGACCATGATTTAAGTCCAGCTTTAAGATCAAGTTAGTTTGGAATATGTGAACTTGAAAGTCAAGAAACAATGAGTTCGGTTTAGAAAGTTATATATCCATGTTCATTCTTTGATGGTAAGTGGTCGATATCGATTAATTACTTTGAAGTATAAGGGGCATTTCCCATCCTTGAGTCCAAACCAATTTTTCATGCTCGCATTGCACCCTACTAACCAACAGACAAGGCTATGTAAAATATTTCCTTCGGTTCAAGATAGTAGGCTCTGTATCACCTAGATTAATAGCTAACACCACCCTTTAAATCATCTCACCGCGGTATTCACAAACACTACTATGAGAGTGGAATAAAAAGAGATAATATTTACTTATTGTAATTTTTTTAATAACTAATGACAAAGACGGGAATAAAAACAATCGATCCTTTCTTTCTATTTCACTGTGACACCTCATAGTTTTATCTGTGAATATGGGGGTAAGCTAGTTGTAAATTGTACATTTTGGCCAGTAACGCATAAGTATGTATGTACGCATACATAAAAAATACTTTCAGTAACGGTACGTCGTCATCGATACGTGCGGACTGGTAAATATTAATAAATTATGTAAGGTGTATTATTAGTTTAAGTAATGAATATGCTAAACACGTATTAAATTAATTATAACAATTATAGCTAACATACAAATATTTACATGTATATTCAATGTCATGCTATAAAAATTATAACGTTACATATTTATAGCCTCCACTTTGGATATTTACTCCAACCGGGAGGCTAATATTACGTGTCCTTGAGCAAGTAGTTGAGCTTTGGTGATATCTTTTACGCTAAGTACAAAAGTCCATGGATCAAGCGATCACTTGCCATTAGATCTGACTGAAATCGTTCAATCTGTGCTATTTAAATGCTATGTCTATGTCTACTTATTTAAATTTCTTTCTAGTAATCCAATAGAGGAATCAAGTCGGCTGTGGATGTTAAGTGTGTGTAGTTCTCTTCGTCGCTTGACGTTGCGTGGCACTCCTTTGGCGGACTTGGTGGAGTACAGAAGTCGCGTGGCAAGTGCTCTCCCGATGCTGGTCAGTTTGGATGATCGGCCTTTGAATGCTGATGTCGATGGTTTGTATACTTCCTTGAAGATTCTTGACGCCCTTTTTATATAGCAAAAGAGTAGAATGTAATAGGCAAAAATAATTTTATAACCTCTCTTTTGAGGGAGCGACACGGCGTGTCAATTGCTTAATTCCTTAACCCTTCGCGGCCCAACATCTTATATGTCAAAAAACGCCAAGCGCCGAGACCGAATACGCCATGGCGCGCGCGTCACTTAACATTCGAAATTTCTGACTCTAACAGATGATTGTTTATGTTTTTAGGTGTTTGTGTA